>JADRCD010200324.1:1137-31579 GCA_019843815.1 Montemys delectorum | reverse complement strand
AGAGAGAGAGAGAGAGAGAGAGAGAGAGAGAGAGAGAGAGAGAGAGTCAAACTTGGAGAAGCAGAGAGCTGGAAGGGATTCAACTGAAAGTGCTGTGAGTCACAGTCTACAGTCCTTTTTCCCTGTGCCCTGTGCCTTATGTTCACACTTGCCTTTGAGCCTTCAAGAGGATGAGCCTGGCATCATGAATTCCATCTGAGCAAAACCATCCCCATCTTTGCAACAAAAACAAACAAACAAACAAACAAACCCAAGTAAACAAAAAGAAAAACACTAGGAGAGGTTGGAGCAGGGGCAGTCCAACCCTCTATCACTTAGCTAATCTGAAGCCAAGGCTCATAATGATACATGTCCTTGTAAGTAAAGAAAAACCCATACACCACAAAAGTCGTTAGCTGTCTTGAACAAGCTGGTCCTTCCCAGTTGACGTAGGAATCAAAAGTCATGGTTCAGTAAAAAAAAAAAAAAAAAGCCAGGGGAAAAATAAGGATGAAAAGATCAGATCAGGTTAAGGAAAAAAAAATCCCATTAACCCTGGAGTAAATAGGTAATTCGGGTATAGAAACTGTCTTTGAAGTAATCGCATCCAGTACCTTCCACAAACAACATTTCAATGAAAAGCATTTGCAGAGTGAGTGCTGGCTGCCAAGAAACAGAGCAATAGAAACCAAATGGGCTCCCCAGAACACAAAGCTAATTGTCCAAATTAGAAATTTAAGAGGCAGCCCAGGAAGGGAGAAAAAGAGCAAAGATTAAAAAAAAAATAATACTGGAAATATCCAAAAGTCTTAACATCCAGAAGATGCTCAGAACAAGAAAATAGACAAAACAAACAGAAGAGATGAATTTCCAGACATGAAGAAACAGGATTTCACAGTAGCAGAGACCAGACGATGCAAAGCAGGGTAAGTGAACAAAACGGACTGGAGACAGGCTCTTGTGACATTTTAGACAATTAGGGTAAAGGAGAGATTCTGAAAACTAGGAGCAAGTAATGGACAGGAAATGTGAATCTGACTGGCACTGGGTGGAGCGTAAGCAAGGCAGAAGCCAAGGAAGAATACACAGGAAGTGTGTCTGCTGGGAACTGACTGGTTTAGAGCACCAGGCTCTCTCTCCCGAGCCGGCCGAGCCATCAATCAGGGAGGCTTTTTTTTTTTTTTTTCCTAGTATGCAAGAAATCTGAACGCCCACAAACTAGATCCGGAAGAATTATTCCAGACAAACAGAGGAATCCAAGAAGAAGCCATCATCCCCAAGGTGGAGTGCATCTTTCTTAGCTTTGTACTGTAATGCAACTTCAGGACAACAACATTGTGGCAGACATGGGCAGACACCAGTCCAAGTTGTAACTGGAAGTTGTTGGCTCTGAAGAATTCCTCTCAGGAGGACATGGGCTTCCTCTGCTAATGAATGACTCAGGAGCTGAGTGACCATGTGACAAGGCAAAGACATAGTAAGTCCTTATGCCATGCTTCCCCCTAACCCTCAGACCCTTGCTACTCCTAATATGAAGACCCTGGCAAAGACACACCTGCCCTGGAGGCTCAAGGGGCCCGCTGTTACATGACAGGTAGCTGCTCCCTACAGATGCTGTCATGAAGAATCATTTAAAAAAAATGTAAAAAGTAAATTTATAGACAATACCTCTAAAATTAACTACAGTTATGAAACAAATGGGATAGTGTACTGGGACAAAAGATTGGAGAGAAGTAAATGTAGTCAAACATGAAATGGTATGTCTACATTAGAAGCGCTAGTTAAGGTTCTTAGTGCATTATTTAAATGTCTTAATCATAAAAATATCCTATTGAGGCAGCACAGCGTCCTTGCTTCTAGAGTGTAATTATTACAGCAAGAATTCGTCCATTTGTAATTTTACTCCAACTTCAACTTGGAAAAATTGCTTTCTAAAACTTTGGGTCTTATCATAAGTAAGTACCTCAACAAGTTATTCTGAAAATAGAAGAATATATATCATAGAATAATAATGTCTGGTATATGAAAGGAGACACGTGAATGTTTTTGATGGTGATGAAAGAAAGGACAGAACTCAGTATTAAGATTTCAATGAGTGAATTCAGAAAGAGGACATAGTAGTTTGATAAAAATCTACACACACACACACACACACACACACACACACACACACACGCACAAATACACACACAAACACACATATACACATACATATATATATATACACACATACAACTATATCATATCAAGAAATATAAGTGCCATTCTGCTCAGAGTTACAGGCAATCCTCAGAAGAAATTTTACAGAGAGAAAATTTAAAGCAGCTATTACTACTGAGTAGAACTCCAGAAAAGTAGGTAAGTTTGTTTTGAATTCATTTCTACTTTCCTCTCATTATTTTTGCTATCATTTCCAACTTCATTAGAGTATAACAGTTACTTGAAAACTGTAAACATTTTAAGTATTTATTTTTTTATTTTAAATTAAACTAAATGTTAAAAAAATATATAATCACATTGCTTTCTCACTTCTGTGTCCTCTTAAGGAGGCAGAAGCAGTTGGTTCACTATGAGTAGGAGGCTAGCCTGGTCTGCATAGCAAATCCCAGACTAGTCAGAGATGCACGGTGAGATTCTATCATATATATATGTATATATATATATGTATATATATATGTATGTGTATATGTATATATATCATATATTTAAGATATATGATATATATCTTATTTTAGTTTTATTTGTATTTTCCTAGTGTCTATCTTTATTGATCATGTTTTTATGCTTTTGCTATTTGTATATTTTTATGGAAAAATATCTAATTAGTTTTTTGGCTACTTTTATAAAACTGAAAATTTCTATTAGTTAAACTTATTGTTTTTTATATGTTCTGCATGTAAGTCTTTGATCAAATACATGATTTATGAATACTTCCTCTCACTCTGTGAATTTCTTATTCTCTTAACAGTATCTTTTGAAGAAAACATATTTTCTTTACCCTAGCCCCTTTATGAATTGTTTTTTGGTCTTTTGTTCACATAATCTTTGCTATGATTAAAGAAATTTTCCTCCTAGGTTTTATAGTTTTAGGTTTATGTTTATATCCATGACCAATTCCAAGTTAATCCTTACTCATGGTTAAATATTGAACAAAAGTCTTGTTTGTATTTTTTAACAGGTGTCTTAGTTTCTTTTCCTGTTGCCAGGATAAAATACCCAGCAAAGAAATTTAAGGAGAAAGAGTATATCATGTCCTGCAGTTCAAGAGTATAGTACATCTTGGCTAGGAAATCAAAGTTGTGGGATCTTGAAGCCATTGGCCACATCATGTCCACCAACCAGAAGTGGAGAACAAAAAATTCATCCTAGTTGTCAGCCCAGTTTCCCAAATTCATACAGGACAGAGTCCCCTGACCAGAGAATCATTCTACCCAAAATTAAGATAAATGTTCCCACATCAACGAGTATAAGCAAGCTAATTGCTTGCAGACATTCTTGGAGGCTAACCTTAGTGGAGACACTCCTTCATAAGTGTGCCTGAAGGCTTCTCTCCTTGGTAATTCTAGGTTCTGTCAAGTGATAATTAACACTGACCCATTGCCCCAGCACTTTCTAGTGAACGGCTGTCATTTCTTCACCAAACTTCTTTTGAACCTTTGTCAAGTATCTGCTGTATGTGTGGATGTATGCATGGATCCTGCATTCTGATTCACCATTTGTCTTGATGCTAACATTATAGCGGTTGCCAGTCTTACAAGACCTATGGGAGACATACTGTGTTAAGCCTTTCAACTTCATTCTTCGCAAAGTTATTTTGACCATTACGTATCTTTTGCATTTCCATAAGAATATTAGAACCAGCTTCCTGGTTTGAGGATTGCATTGGATATGTAGGTTAATTCAAAGAACCAATATCTTAACAGTATGGGCTTTTCTCACTCATGAACAAGATACATGCTTTTCATTTATTTAGGTCTTTAGTTTTTCTCAGTAGTTGTATTATGTAATTATTTGATTTATACCCTAAATGTTTCATATTTCTGATCCTAAGTGTTTTCTTTATTTATATTCTTTTCCCAGTTGTGTGTGTATAAAATATGATATATAATATGTATACATAATGTAATATATACACATGTTTTTCCTACATTTCCATAGGTTTTCTAATCATGTCAATACAGAGAGACAGTTTTGTTTATTGTTCACCCTGAATATCTTTTGTTTCTTTTTCTTGTCTGATTACGCTGGCAAGAGTCTTCAATGTGATGTCTTTCAAGCTTTGAGAATGAGCACTCTGTCTTATCCCTTTTTGTGCCCTTCCCCCCTCCCAGGCAAGCACTCAACCTTTACTGTTGAGCGTTGTCTGCAGGTTTCCTGTATGTGCTTTATTAAGTTGGTAGATGTTCTAGCTCCCTACTATTGCAGTGCTAAAACACGCCGAGCAAACACAACTTTGGGGGAGGAAAGGATGTGTTTGGCTTACACATTCAGATCCTGTCATTCAGGAGCTTCCATCATGAAGTGAAGTCAGGACAGAAATGCAAGCAGGACCTTAGAAGCAGGCCTGTGTGCCACTCCACACAGCATCATCTCTAACGAGGAACTCACTCGCAGCTACGGAAGTGCTCAAAAACGAAGGAGAAATGATGCTGGATGGTTTTCTCACGGGCTTATGCTTAGGAAGACCAGGACTACCCGCTCAGGGAAGATTGACAGCACAGCAGAGGCAGGGCCATTTACATCAATTAACAATCAAGACAATCCCTCACAGATGCACCCACAAACCAGTAAGATCTAGCTAATTTCTTAGCAGATGCTCTCCTCCCAGGCTGTGTCAAGTTGACAATCGAATTAACCAGGACAAGAAAGGTCACATTTTCAATTAGGAATTGTTAATAATTTTGTCAGTTGTTTTTTTTCTAAGCCTCCTGACATAATCATGATTTTTTCCTTTTTAAATATTTTAATACGATGAATTATGTTTATATTTGAGTGTTAAATCAACTCTCTGTCCTTTGTGTAAGCTTCCTCCCTATAATTGTGTATCAGACTTTTTATGTGATACTGGATTTAATTTCTTAAAATATTCTTGCTATAAGTTTTTTCATTTGTGTTCATGACAGATATTAGTTTATAGTTCTTTTCTTTTAGTGCCACTGCTTAATTGGTATAAGAGCATGTATTTAGCATGATGTTAATACTAGACACTTAGAGTGAGTTAGAAAATAGTTTTTCTCCTAAATATTTTGCAACATTTTATAAATTGTTATTATTTCTTCTTGAAGTAATTGCTAGAATTCTCATATGAAACTCCAGTTTCAACTTTTGTAGTTTACACTTTTCAGAAAATATTTAATTCCATCTAATTTTGGTATAAAATTTCTTATGTTTTTATTACACTATAAATGTCTATAAAGCTTTAATGAAATTACATTTAGTCCCTGATATTGGCTATTTCTGTTTCTGCACACCTAGCAGCCTGCCAGAAGGCTCACCATTGTACTGTTCTCTGTTCACCTCTGCTCTAACTGATTTCTCTATTGTTCTTCAAAGCCATATTTAACTGAGCCTCATTCTGATCTTTATAACTTTTTCTGTTGACTATGTTTTTACAATGAATTTTCCTGCCTTCTTAAGGGGCAGCATAGGTCACTGAATTGAAATCTCTCTCTTTCTCTCTATCTCTCCTTCTTTTTCCCCCTAATAAAGACATCTAATATTTTCAGTTTCCCCTAAATTACCACAGTCCCTCAGTGCATAACAAAGATTTGATCAGTTCTTTTTGATCAGTTCTTTTTGATCAATTCTTTTTGAACTTTCATTTAATGCAAAGTACTTTCTAATATTCTTGGAGTATTTTTATTTATTCATGTGGTATTCAGAAGTATGAGCATATTTCCAGAAAGGCATTTTTTAAATTATTTATCCTAATTTAATCTGAATAATAGAACACATGCTTTTTTTTGAACTGGAATTCATTTGTATTTATTAAGACATGTTTCAAGGCCCAGAATATGGACTATCTCAGCAAACATTCCATACACACTTGAAAAGACTGTGTAGACAGCTGTGGCCGGTGGAATGTATTATAAATACAAATTAGGTCATGGTCATGGATGGTTTTGCTCTCTATCTAGTTACTTAATTTTCTTTTTATTGTTCTATTGATAATCGAGACTGTTAATA
Source organism: Montemys delectorum (assembly GCA_019843815.1). Taxonomy (NCBI): domain Eukaryota; kingdom Metazoa; phylum Chordata; class Mammalia; order Rodentia; family Muridae; genus Montemys; species Montemys delectorum. The sequence goes on along the minus strand of JADRCD010200324.1, from coordinate 25,414 downwards.
GTTCACCCATATTTGTAGATTTACCCATTTTGCAGTTCTATGAACTTTACTTCATGTATATTGAATGCTATCAGGACATAAGCACTTGGGGTTGTAATATACTTTCAACCAATTGACTCATTTTTCATTATGAAATTTGTTTTCCCTCCCAGATATTATTTATTATGACATATTCTTTGTCTGATACATTTACATCCAGTCATCCTCCTCCTTTTGTTTTGCCTTGTGTATATTTCATGCTTGGGGTTCATTACTAAACAGGGTGGGTTCAGAGGCCAGAACAATAGAAATTGATTTTCCTCCCGGTACTGGAGACTGGGAGTCTAAGAGCAAGGTGCCTAGTGTGTCGGAGGCTTTTCTTCTTGGCTTGAAGCTGGCTACCTTCTTGCTGTGCTTCCAAACAGCTTTTCCTGTTGTAACAGAGGAAGGGGAGAGGGAGAGAAGAAAGGGGAGAAAGAGGATGGAGGAAGATGGAGGGGAGAAGGAAGAGGGAGAAGGAAAGAAAGAGGCAAGAGCATCCCTTCTCCACAAGGACGGTCCTTCTACTGTAGAGAGCTCCCCCCTTTATAACCTCATGTACCATTAGTGGCCTTCTCCAAGTACGCTCCACCCAGAGTTGGGGTTTCAACACAGTGCTGGAAGGGCACACGTCAGTGTGCATTTTCCAACTTTTCACATTTAGCTCGTGATTGTGCTAAGTGCAAAGTGTGCTTCTTAACTTCTTAGCTAATACAGTTAGTACATTTTGCTGTGATTAACATGGTCTTGCAAACCTCAGTCTCAAAGACTACATAATTGTTTCTAACATGATTATTAATGGACTAAAATCCACACTGAGTTTGTTCATCTTCCCTTCTTCTTTCTCCCCACATTGGGGTTATTTTTACTTTTCTACTTTCTGTCTTCCTATGGCATGCTGGTTCTTTGCCAGCATAGACACGTGTGCTTTTATATTTATTTTATACACCGACAGCTTATCACAATCTGTCTTCAAGAAATACGTTCTCAGTTCTCAGGATATTTTTATGCAGCATTCATGTAGAGTGTTGTCTTTTGAATTCTTTATAGGCTCAGCAAATATGAACAGTTGGTCCCCAAGTGTTGGGGCCACTTGGGAATGTTGTGGAACCTTCATGTGGTAGAACCTTACTGGAGGAAGTGAATCACTGGGGTTAGGCCTCCAGATTTTATAGGAAGGCTTTATTTCCTTGTAACTCTCTATTTCCTGAGTGTGGATGCATTGACTAGCCAGCTTCCTGCCCACGCCATAGTGCCTGTGCTCCTCTCTTCCCTCTGGAACTGTGAGCCAAAACCTTTCCCTATAAAGCTGCCTTTGTGAGGGATCAGGAAAAGAAATCAAGGCAGTAGTGATGCCAATAGTCTTCTATTTCACTATTCTTTTCCCCCTAAGTTTTAACCTAGTGCCTGTTACAGAGGCAAGGTCCCTCTGAGTGTCTGACTCGATGCTTTATCCAGTATTTCCTAGCCTGGCTGGTGAGCATGGTATGGTCCTCAGTTACGTGTGAACTTGATGCTCCCCTTCTCACCCCTCACGTGTGAACTTGATGCGTCCCTTCTCACCCCTCATGATGGATTCCCTTCATATATAGTCTTCCCTCTTCTAACCGTACTGTTGTACAGGTGGACATCCAGGAAAGGAGAACTTAAATTGAGAAAATGTTTTAATCAAATTGGCCCGCAAGCAAGTCTGTGAGGGCATCTTCTTACTTACTGAGTGATGTGGAAGGGCCTAGCCCATCCTGGGCAGTACCATCACTGGTCAAGTGGTCCTGAGAAGTATAAGAAAGTGGGTGAATGCAAGACTGAGAAAACCAGTGTGCAGAGCTCTTCTATGCCCTCAGCATCAGCTCCCAACTTGGCTTGCTTTGATGATGGACTCTGCCCGAAGGTTGTCATAAAAATCCTTTCCTTTCCAAGATAGTTTGGGTCAGCTCTGCATCATAGAAAGAGAGAGCAAACTAGGACAACTGTCTATTTCTATTTCACCTGCTTCACTGTGTCTGTGCTCCTCAAGCTAGGTTTGAAAGTCTTTGAAGTCATCCCTCTGCCTTCTGTTGCAAAGTGCCTGTGCCCCTTCCATCTCCTCCACCTGCCTCAGTTTTACCACTTCCCCTCCCCCATTTGGAGAATGGAGTCTACTGGCTCTCTTTTTCTTACTTTTTTAATTCTCTCTTTTTTTCCATAGGTCCTTTAAGATGCCCTGGCCTCTTATTTTCTGTGCCGAGACACTGGACAAAGATAAAGAAACCAAGATATGACAGCTTCATCTTTGCTCTTCCAGCAAAGCTGCCTGTCTCTCATCCTTCATCCTCAGTAAATTTATCGGCTCTCCAACTGCCTTTTCTACATTCTACCTTTGCCCCACGTTTTCTCTTCTTCAAAGGTCTTCAGAACTCTTACAATACCCCTTTACACAGAGTCTTTGTTTGATAAGTAGCTGTTGAATAAAATAATGAATTACAGAATCCGTGATTGTTTGTTTGTTTGATTGGTTGGTTGGCTGTTTGGCTGGTTGGTTGACTGGCTGGCTGGCTGGCTGGCTGACTGGTTGGCTGGTTGGTTGGCTGGTTGGTTGGCTGGTTGGTTGGCTGTTATAACTTCAGTTCTTTATCCTTCATTTCCATTTTGGTTCCCAGAACTTGTTCCAATTAGTTCTCCATTGTTCTGTGTGGTCTACTTCAGCTCCTTACACAGAGAAAGAACTATACACTGATTTCCTACAGGAAGCGCTGTTGAACCTGGGCTTTCTGGATCTATAATGAGAGATATTTTTTACCATGTATATTCATATTTTCTCAGTGTTTTGGGAGACCCAGCATTTGAGCATAGAAAAAAACCATTCAAGGGCATTTGAATATTAAAACTGTAATTTTCTTAAGGCTTTTCTTAGTTGGTAATTCTGATTTTACTCATAAGACAAGTCATTTTAATACAGTTTTAAAAACATACTTCCACTCGGTTAAATTTTTTCATATATTAAAATCTTCCAGTTGAGGAATAAGCCATTACTTAAATTCTTTTAAACCTTTGAAAAACATTTATAATGTATCAAGCAAATCAGATGCTTGACAAGCCCAAGGTAAAATTTAACAAGAAAAAATAAGTAGTTGTGAATTTAAAACCTCAGTCAACACCTTTTGTGACCCACCTCAATTATGAAACCTTTGAATTCAACATAGAAAGATTAAAACTAAGGATATATTTCATACTACACTTTATCAGAATCTCTGAAGCTAGCTTTTCTTAAATATTACTAACACCTTTTCAAATTAATTTATATTTACATTTTTTCATACATGTGTTTTGATCATTACCCCCACCCCTTCTCCCTCTTTCTCTCTCTATTTCAGATTCCAGTTTGGTTCCTGCCTAGGCTTTTGGCTTAATTCTTAGTGTTTTCCCCATAATATAGCAACAAAGCTCCACACGGCTCCAGGATTACATGATACTGACAACTATCTGGCTTAAGTTATGTATTCACCTCTGGACCAATCACTAAGGCCTAGGAACTAAAACACCTTTGTAGTGGAGGAGGTGGGGTTCCTTGACTGACATATTCAAGAGACTTATCCAGAGTTGGGGAGAGGCAGTTCTTCACAGTAAAGGATGCCAGGCAGATAAGAGTGGCAGATGCCCTCTACAGTGCAGAATAAATTTAGACAGATTTATGGGATTCATGTACATCAAGCCTTTAGCTGTGTTTGCTGCCAGCTTGGAGCCTTGTCTGTTTCTGAATGGAGAGGCTGGCTTCTGATTAACCCCATCCTTTCTGTCTTGGCACATCACTCTTTCATTTTTGCATCCCTTGGTTCCGAATCCCTCTTCTACTTTTCCTGGAACTGCTAATACATTACGATCTTTATCCAAGCCACACACAGCCTCCTCTGTTTGCTTTTAATGTTGAATCATCACTGAGCTTTTTTCCCAGAATTCTCTCCTCTTTGCTATAGGTCTGCCCTCTCCAGGATCACTCCTGTTTCTCAGCAGAGCCAAACTCTTTGGGAACTAAACTGCCAAAAAGATGTTCTTTTAGGCCTATCCCAATTCCTGCAATAAATTGGCCCCAGTGCATAATTTGCAATCATCTGCTTCGAGAGTGAATCCTTACAAGATTCCTAAGATGATTCCAGTCAAGCCACCTCCTCTCCAAGAGGTCTTTTGGGCAGACAGTGAAGAGCAGTCTTCAGTACCCTGATTTCTGAGATGATGAAGATGATAATGGTGTTGTCAATGAAGGTGATAGCAAGCTTACTATTATTTACTGAGTAAATTGGTGCTGGTGTTATTCTAGGATTTAGGTACAAAATCTCTTTTAATCTTGACAATATAACAAGTGGAGCATGTCAAATTCCATTTGTACATGGAGGGAGACAGGTTGTACTAGTACATCGGTTCTCAACCTTCCTAGCAATGCTACCCTTTAGTACAGTTCCTCGTGCTGTGATGACCCCCAACCGTAAAATTATTTGGTTGCTATTTCATAACTGTGATTTTGCTGTTGTTATGAACCACAATGCAAATATCCATGTATTCTGATGGTCTTTGGCATCCCCTGTGGAAGGCTCACCTGGATGACAACCCACAGGTTGAGAACCATTGCACTAGTAATGTATCTGAGGTCACGTAGCTGATGTGAAGCTTCATCGGTCCAGCCCCTAATATCCTGATCATTTTGCCTGTTGTTAGAACATTGGAGCTAATACCTTTATTCCGTTTGTCTTGTTCCTTTTTTATTGTATGGATTTTGCTTTGCTTCTCAGCCTGCTCCAAGCATGAGGTGCACCCCTCCTATGTTTCCCTATGATAGACCTAAACCATCATATATAAAATAAATAGCTTCGTGATGAGGTTGTAGCACAATTTAAACCATGTTCCCATGGTGATAGCCACTGGATACCTTCAAAGATATCTGTAAGAGGAGGCAGATATTGGTTTTCCCAGTTCAAATATAAGATGATTAGGCATAAACCAGGCATGGTGGTGCACACCTGTAACCAATGCCAGTGCTCAAGAGGCTGAGGCAGGGGGATTATAAGTTTAAGGCCCGAATGTGTGCTCTCCGAGAGCCAGGCTTTTTCCTGTGTCATTTACTAGTACACACCAGAATCCAAGGAACCTTAATGCAATAGAGAGAAGAGAAAAAATAAATAGAATGGGGTACACTATGAGGACAGTATATAATAGCATTCTCTATTGCTATGGAATCAGGAAAGTTTTGTTTGACACATATCTAATTTAGATATTTAGATATCTCTCCACCATAGAAAGGATCAAGCAGTTTAGAGTAGCTCTTGATTTATATGCAACTGATTTGCACATTTTGGAGTAAATTCTATTAGTATGCAAGTGCTAATATTGGAATAATTCATTTGGAATGCCTGCCAGTGTTTTACAGGCAAGGCAAGGAGATCAGCTCAGCAGGAAGGCTTGGTAACCAGAGGAATAACATTGCTTTCCTGGAAGATCAACAGTATCTCACCTGGAATGGAGTACTTTTCTCAGTTTGTTTGTTTATTTGAAAGTTAAACAAAATCATGGGTAGGAAATATCTGTTTAGCTCTCAGGAGAGCTTATGAATGAAGACAAAGATGGCTTCCATTCCCTGCACCCAATTGGAAAGCAATCCTCTTTTTCAATGGCATTTAAAAAAAAAGCCACGCTGTCTCTACAAGCCTCAAGTAAAGCAAAGTCAGTGCAGTATACAGCAATGCCACCAGGATGAAAGGCAGATAAAATTTAGAGTCAAAGAGCAGCCCTTGCACTGTAGCTGCCAACATAGCCATCACTGAGAACTCAGGTCAAGCAGATCGTAGCTCTGTGATACAAACACAACTGCCATTGCTTCTGGAATCAGAGTTTCATTGATATAGCATCGTAACACTTCACTGGGTATTGTCTGTGTCTTGGCTGTTTTCATTGCTGTAACAGAACTTAAGAATTAAAGTAGAGGTACCAAAGCCTAGAGTTAAAATTGCTGTGTAGTCACAAGTGCAATAGTGGCACCAATGTTAAGGGAGCAACCAATTACCTTCTTGTTCTTGTTCTTGTTCTTGTTCTTGTTCTTGTTCTTGTTCATTTATCCTCCTCATCCTTCTTGATATTGTTCTTTTTCCTTTTCCTCTTCTTCTTCTTCTTCTTCTTCTTCTTCTTCTTCTTCTTCTTCTTCTTCTTCTTCTTCTTCTTCTTCTCTCTCCTCCTCCTCCTCTTCCTCTTTCTCTTCAGCCTCCTCCTCCTCCTCCTCCTCCTCCTCCTCCTCCTCCTCCTCCTCCTTCTCCTCCTTCTCCTCCTCCTTCTTCTTCTCTTCTTTGAGAAAGGTTCTATGAAATGGAATCTGTACCTGAAAAAGTTAATAAGACTTGATAGGTAATGGGCCCTGAGGGAAAACCTCCTCTTTCTATTCTTCTAAATGAACATAGCAATGAACTAACTCCTAAAGACATTGCCTCACCCATAGACCAGTGTGTTGTTAAATCTTTGTCAGAAAAGCTTCTTCTTACAGTAGATGGTAATTAATACAGAGACCCACAAGTGGACAATGTGCAGAAAGTGAGGGACTCTGGAACACTTAGCCCTGAGTGGGATGCTTTGATCATACTACTCCCCTCAGGATCTACTGGGAGAGAAGGCAGAAAGATGGTTAAGAACCAGACAAAACCCCAGTATGGAAAGGGTACAATGTCCTACTCCAAGTAATTGGTAATTGCTAGCTACTGAGAGACAGAAAAGTAATTCCCTTTAATGGAGTGACATGGGGTATTTCACTCTTACTCCAGTGCAGCTTCATCCCCAGCTCAGGATTAGTTGGCCAATACAAAATGAATTTCATGTTTTGTTTTGTTTTCTTTTTCCCTTGTGCCTGAGTTTTATTTTATTTTGGTTTTGCTTTGTTTTAAGAGAGAAAGAACATGATATTGGGTGCGAGGAGGAGACTGAGTATGATCAAAATGTATTATACAAAAACACTTTTAAAATAAACAAATAAAGACTCCTGTGTAGACCTTTAACAAAAATGAAACTTGTCAACTCCTATCTGGTGGAAAGGAAACAACTTTTCCTAAGTTTAAGTTTGCAGGTCTGTCTGCCCTTAAGCTATAGCACTCTTCCAGAAGGTCCTGAAGAACAGGGTCTAATCCAAAGTGGTGATGTGTTCTTGTGATTGTGTTTATGCTGATTGTGACCATTTACCCCAATGAATTAACCTCTGTTAGTCAAAAACATTACCCTGTAAAACAGAACTATGAACTGGTTCAGACAGCATAGCCTGAGAGCCAATGGCCGCAGAAAGAGGAGAGGCTGGTGCTGTGGTGGCAGAGGGGCTAAAGCGAGCAGGAATCTCCTTCACCACATGCATACACTGCACTGAGAGGCAGATGGCTTGGAATGGCACGGGCAGGCTATGCCAAACAGAAATAAAAGCATGGGGAAGGGTTTTTTTTTTTTTCTGGTGAAAAATGTTTTTCCTTGAAAATCTGAAATATTTTCTCTTTTATGTTATATTCCCCTTCTCCCCTCTTCAAAATAGCATACCCCCCCCACTTTCTGCCAAAAACATTTTTTTTCTCTTTTTCTCTTGGTTTCTGCACAAGAGAAAATAAATTCCTTTACCTGGTATGTTCAGATCATTTTGAAACAGAAGCTGACACCTGTGTGGGGGAAGCTGAAAGGCATGAAGATTGATAGCTGAAATTATTATTTTTTTTTAAAAGTTGCACATCACTGGAGGCAGAAGCATCATTAAGCACAGCAGGTTTGTTTGATCCTTTCTTTGTTTTTCTTCTCTGGAGCTTGGGATCCTGCCTGGGATCGTTCCCTTGCTTAGCAAGCTCTTCACCACCAAACTCTACCTCCAGCCCTTTCTGTGCTTTGGCAGAGTGAGTGGCTTTCAACTCATTCTGCAGCCCAGGCAAGCCTTGAGCTCGCAGTTTCCGGGCTGCAGCCCCCAGTGTGGCTAATATAGAGGGGTACCCTGAGGCCTGGCTAATGTGGTACTTCCTGGTGAAGGTTTTCAGTCTGGACTGTTATGTTTTATTTTCTCATCATGGAGAATAAGACATCTGTTCAGCCATTTAGTGTTTCTGTGACCTAGGACAAGTCTTGTCTATATTTTGGGATTGGGGGTGTTGTCAATCAGCAATTTAAGAGTAGTGGTAACTGCTGCAGACAGATAGAGGACTGAACTGCACGAGAAAGTACCTGAGTGGATGGTATGGCCATTGTTGTCTGCCTTTGTCCTTAACCCCCCTGAGAGTCTGACTGGAGGCCCTAGACATAGAAGCGAAAACAGACTCTACTATTAAAAAGCAGCCACCTCAGGAAAAAGCTTGCAGGGTATAGAACGGAGGCTGGGTGTGGCTTTCAGTGTTATGTGGGCTTCTGCAAGTCACATTGGCTACTGTTCTGCCCATTGTTTAGAGTGGTGGTCATGCAGATGACGGGAGAAAACTATCTTGCTGTGTGTGCAGAAACAGCTTCTCAGAAGTCAGACACTTCCGATGTCAAAGTGCCATTGTCACTTTTCAGTCTTAAAAAATGCCTCTAGTAGGAGGTTGGGGACATGGCTCAGCCTGTAGAGTGCTTGCCACACAAGCATGAGGACTTGAGTCTGTCTCTCTAGCACCCACATTAAAGTGTGGCTGTGGTGGCATGGGCAGAGACAGGGCATCCCTGGGACTCATTCACCAGCCAGGCTAGCCAATCAATGAGTTTTAGGGTCTGTGAGATACCCTGTCTCAAAACATAAGGTGCAGAGTGATTGATTAAGAAAGATCTCTCTCTCTCACACACACACACACACACACACACACACACACACACACATACACACATGCACACATGTACACAAATACACACATATACATACACACACACACATACTCACACATACACACATACAAACACATATGCATACACACATACACACATATGCATACATACACACATATACACATACATACATACACACACATACACACACATACACACATACACATGTACACAAATACACACATATACATACACACACATACAAACATATATGCATACACACATACACACGCATGCACACATATACACACATATGCATACACACATACACACATATACATGCACACAAATACACACACATATACATACACACACATACAAACACATATGCATACACACATACACAGATACACACACATACACATGTATACACGCATATGCATGCATACATACACACACATACACACATGCACATATACACACATATACATATACATATACACACACACATACACACACATACATACACGCACATACACAGATAGACACAGTACTTGCTGTGCTTTGTAAGCATGATGACCTGAGTTTGATCCCCAGAATCTATTTTAAGAGCCCAGGAGAGGTGGTGAGTATTTGTGACCCCAGCAAAAGAAAGGCAAAGATGGTGGATTCCTGGGACTCACTGGCCAGCCCATCTAGAGAGCCCGAAGATGGCAAGAGAGTCTCCTTCAAGAAGCAAGGCTCCTGAGGAGAGCCTATCTAGGGAAAGGCCATGTGTATCCCTGCCCTCACACCCTTTCTGGTACACACACACACACACATACACACACACACACACACACACACACACACACACACACACACACATTCTTTTTGGCATGGTAAAAAGTAAAGAAATCCCCTGGGCGTGGTGGCGCACGCCTTTATCCAAGCAGTCAGGAGGCAGAGGCAGAGGCAGGTGGATCTCTTTGAGTTCAAGGCCAGCCTGGTCTACAAAGCGAGTCTAAGACAGCCAGGGAAACACTGACTTGGAAAAACAAAACAAAACAAAAAAACCCTAAAAAAAAAAAAAAAAAAAGAAAGAAAGAAAAAAAGCCAAAGCAAGATCAAAAACAAGATACTGTATGTTTAAGAAATTAGTGGCTTTAACACATCCATTCTAGTAAATGCAAAGTATGATTTTTACCTTTCAAACAGTTTACAGCATTGATATTGGGTGTGTGGTAGGCAGTGGAGCCCAAATTTCGGATAGTTGGACAGAGCCCCACTCACACTTTGAGTAAATACCATTGCACACAGTCTAATTGGGGACCGATACCAAATAGCTACCTGAGGTCCTGTCTAAACCACAAAGCTGGCAGAAAGCCCCTGTCCTTTCCTGGCTCATTACCTCTTCTCACTGGCTCACATGGCTGCTTTGCTCTCCTGATCTCAGGGAGAGGGGGCCAATGCATCATTGAATGATACATTTTATATTTCTTCCATAAATATTTTCCAAGTGTGTGCATTAAGGGCTGAGGTCAGGAGATGATATAATTACACACATATTTAGATGTTGAATGACAGCCGCCAAATTCCCCATTCTAGTTATAAAACATCCCTCAGCCCCAACTTCCTCATTGCAATCCCATTTGTGAGGAAACCCCACTAGTTGTCATGAAGATCTGAGGGATCTGGCAGTACACAAGAGTTTGAAGACTATTACTAAACACCCACATTCTGCTATGAGCAGATTCAACAAAGACAAAGCAGAAAGATCAATGTTTTTGATGTCACAGGATCAGGGCTCAAGGGCTAGAGACAGCACAGAGGTCCTGAACAAGCAGGACAACCTGAGTTGGGAGGCTCATTGCCCACATACAAGGCTTGATATGATCCTAAATGTCTGCATTTCTGAATGGGGAGGAGGAAAATGGGAATCCTGGGAGCTCACTGGTCAGTCAGTCTAGCCATTTAGTGAATGCCAGGCTCAGTGATAGAGCCTGTCCCCCAAAGTAAGGTGAAGAGTAATTGAGGAAGACACTTGATGTGACTGCTGTCTTCTAGATGAGCACGCAAGGATGCATATACTCACACCTATGTACATACATGTGTGTGCACACATAGACACATGCCCACACACACTCATATACCACACACACACCAAAAACCAAAACAAAACATGGGTAACAACAGAACAAATATGGTTAAATATTAAGTTTTGGCAACTTGAGGTTTGGTCTGTTGCTATGTATTATAATGCTAAATACTGGTCCCCAAGATTTGGTTGTCCTCCTACAAGGAGATCCTCAGGGATGAAGAAATCCTTATGTACACCAAGTAAGTGATGCTATGTGAACCTTGTTCCCCAATTTAACTGGTCAATAAAAGGCTGGAGCCTGTGACTGGGCAGTGGAGGAAGAAAGGTGGTACTTGAGGATCGAGTGAGGGGGTTGCAAGAAGAGGGAGAAGAAGAGAAAAGAAGATGTAGGTAGTAGAAGGAGGCTGCCGAGTGAGGAGACAGATCATGTACTTGTGGCCAGAAGAAACAGCAAGTAACAAGGGATTTCATAGCTAGAAAGTAAGTTAACGTAACTCTAACCAAATCTGTCCAATCTAGGTTTATGGCTTGTAAACAAAATACCTGGATTGTATGTCTTTTATATGGGCTCTGGCTAAGATTATGAATTTCTTCCATAATGCATGGCCACTGTAAGTCACTGGACTATTGCAATTTTCAAGTAAGATTATCTATGTTGGTTACTTGTCTCATCACTTTGAAAAGGACCTGGCAGAAGCAATGGACATGGGAGGATTTTGCCTCATGCTTTCAGAGGGCTCAGCACATGGTTGCATGGCCTATGTGGTTGGGCAGGATATGGTAACAATACCGGAGTGATCTGTGTCACTTCAGACCCAGAAGTAGTAGACCTGTGGCCAGAAACTAATGTCTAAGTAACCATGAGCCAAAATTGCCCTTCCCTCCTTTAAGGTTCCAAGACATTTTGTCACAGTGATGGAAAACAAATGCAAGGTCTTTTAGTATGTTGGTCTCCATTTTCTCCTCTACAAGCTAATCCACCAGAACCAAGAGCCTTGCAACAGCTAACAATCATTGGCAAAACACCATACAAGGAAACCCACAGAGGAAGACAAATAACAGATTTTTAAAACTCTCTTGAAATTCATTAATCAACCATTGAACAAGAAGCAGTATGTGTAAGACACTGTCCAGGGGCAGCTGAAGTTACACAGAACAAATCAATGTGGTTCTGCGCTTATGGCTAAGAAAGATATTAGATACATGGATTTTTTTTCCTTTCTTACCACGTGAGTTTTTCTTGAAATGTGGAAATAGTAAGCTCAATTCATTTTTGTAAAATGAACATATACATGGAATTCTTACTTGGATCAACAGTCAGAACCCCAGATGTCTCTGTGCCCTCTTCTACTCCTGAAGACCCCATCCCAATCAGGGTGAGAACTCGTACTTCTAAACACACACAATAACTTTTATATGTTTATAGATTTATATATTAAGCAAAAGAATCATAGTATGTTCCTCTATAGTTGACTCTTTTCAGTCAACATTACTTGTGAGTTATTTTGTTTTGTATGCAATGATATTTGACCATGTTATCATTGTATGCTACCCACTATTTGAAAGTATGCAGTGATTTTTGAATACATTCTAAAATGGATATTTGGGTTGTTTCTTAGGGGCATATTGCAACTAATACTGCACTTACCATCCATGCACTTGCCATTTGCTGGCTACATAAGTGCAGTTCTGTTCGGGGCATATTTACAAGTGGAACCATTGGGTTGAGGGCATGGGTTATTCAGTTGTATTGGGCACGGGAGTTCTGATTTCTCTCGCTTCTTTTGTTTGCCCCATTGAAAAAGCATATTGAAGCCTCTTCAGTATGACTTTTAACCCATTTCGCCAAAGACTAAGGAAATCTGACACCTTTTCCTATGATTATTTTTCTGTCCAGGTATGGCCTCTCATAGGGGTGTCTATTCTGACATTTGCTCATTTTTTCATGTTGAGATCTTCTTTTTAAAAATATTTGATTTGAAGGCATTCTTTATATAATCACCATATATTGTTACCAGATATAGTCATTCAGGATCTTGTCTCCTAGCCTACACCTTAGCTTGCTACTGTTAATGGCCTTGAAGATCTGAAGCTCTAAAGTCAGTGAAGCTCAGCTGATCAATATTTTGTCCCTTTGGGATTTTGCTTCTGTGCCTTAGGAAATCTTTGCCTAGGAACAGTTCTACTCCAAGCAGCTAATTCAAGGTTATAAAGTTGTTAAAAAATATGTTTCCTAGAGCTGGTTCAGCTGAGGGATACCTCAAGAAACCGACACAAAAGGGCTCTTCTTGTGTCTGTGGCTTCTTTGTAACATTCAGAAGAATCCAGAAGCCCCTATAACTTGCAATTCCTCAAACCCCCACTAATGACAGAATATATTGTGTGACAAAGAGAAATATACACTTGATGTAATGGTGATGTGTTCTACAAGCTGAGAATAAAAGTCTGTGACTCTTCCCCTTAAAGGAAGCAAGGAGGATGGTCACAATACCCTGAAACCACATCTTCTTCCAACTGGAAATCTACCCAAGGTCAAATCCACAGGCCTAGGCACTTCTACCTCAGATATGGAGGAAAAGCCAAAAGGTAGTAATATGAAGAATTCCTTCAATGTCCTCATAAAATGTGTCACCTGTGAATGTGACAAGACATTGTTGTGACTTTTATGCTGATTTAGAGCCAATCAGAAGACAGGAGATTATCCCTTGGGCCTTAGTTCATCAGAGGAGACGTTTTAACAGATGTCCCATCTAGCTAGAGACAGATCCCAGAGAGATCTGAAGGAGCAAGAGGAAGGACCAAGTCAACAGCCATCAAGGCAGTGAGACTCTCCTAACTGCAAGGCATTGAATTCTGCCAAGAACTGGCAGGGCCTTGGAACTTCCATCTTAGAGCCTACAAAATCAGTTCAGCTGCTATGGTGGCGTGAACAGGCATGCCATGAGGTCATACATGCTCAATCTCTGCCTGGTGTGGAACACAGTCTCCTGCTGCCTGTGAGTCAAGATGTAGAACTCTCAGCTCCTCTTCCAGCACCATGTCTGCCTGCATGCTGCCATACTTCCCACCATGATAATGAGCTGAACCTCTGAAACAGTAAGTCAGTCCAAATTAAATGTTTGGCTTTATAAAAGTTGCCTTGGTGATGGTGTCTCTTCACAACAATAAAACCTGAGCTAAGACAACTGGCAACTTGCTTTTCTTCTTTTGAATTGAGAACCAAGTGACATAATGTTGAAGGACCTTCTGGACCTTCTTCTTCTTCCTCTCTTTCTCCTTCTCCTCCTTCTCCCTCTTCTCCTCTTCCTTCTTCTTTTTTTGTCTGCTTCCTCTTCTTTCTTCTACTTCCTCCTCATCATATTCCTCCTCCTTATTTTCTCTTTCTTTTTTATTATTTTTCCTTTATTTTTGAGAGAGAGAGACAAGGTTTCCTGTGTAGCCCTGGCTGTCCTGAAACTCACTTTGTAGACAAAGGTAAGCTTGAATTCAGAGGTCTGCCTGCCTTTGTCTCCTGATTAAAAGCATATGCACCATGCCCAGCCTATAAGGCTTTGAACTAAAAAACAGATTTCAGAAACTACTAAGTATATGGTCCTTTGTGACACAGTGATAAACTGAAGTAAAAATCATCGTGAAACTTGACTAGGGAAAACTGTCTTGTGACAACAAATTTGAAGGTTGGATGAGAAGTGAATCACTGTAGTCTCAAGTATGGGGGTCATCTAATATTTCCTGGGACTTCTGGAATGACGTGTTAGAAAAGTGGGAGAATGAGGGAAACCACAGGCTCTGTGAGTGCTTGGAGGACACTTGTAGGATGTGTCTGTTGCCCTGATGGGTACCAGTGTGCTCAGATCTACAGTTAGGATCTGAGCACATTGCAGTCTTGTTGTTGTTGTTGTTGTTGTTGTTGTTGTTGTTGTTGTTGTCTTGGAGACAGGCTCACACTATGTAGCACTAGCTGGCTTGGCCTGAAATTCAGCTTGCTAACCAGGTTGGACTTGAACTCACACAGATCTCCCTGCCTTGACTCCTGAGTGCCGGCAGTAAGGTGTGACCCTACACCTGGCCTGTTTGTGTTGTTTTGAGCCAAGATGTGTGCATGCATCCCTGCATGGCCTGGAAGCCACTGTGTAGACTGGACTCTTGGCTCCTCCTCTGGTCCTGGGATGATAAGTGTATATACCATCATACCTGATCATCACATGGCACTTGTAAAATGTGCTAGAATAATTATCACTAGTTTCTACACTGCGTTTTCCCTAGAAATTCTATCATAATTATCAGTACGTCTAGACATTTTAAAACTGAAATGGCACTTATTAGTCTTACTCTGTGAACTTAGAGATCTGTGAGAGGGTACGTAAAAATCCTGAAATTTAAAACTATTTTTTTATTAATATATATTGATTGTGTGTATGTGTTACTGTTCTCATGCATGATGCATGTGTGGAGGACAAAGGATAATGTGTAGGAGATGGAACATCAGCTGAAATATCTCGTTAGCCCATAAATCAATGCTAATTATTGAAGACCCCGAGTTATCAACTACTCATGGAAGAAGAACAAGATGGACAGTCGAAGCTCTCACCATCCACATTTGGCACTGGAACTAGGGAGTTCACACCTTTTGGAAGTGGCTGAGTCCAACTATGACCCTGCTTACCTTTTTAAACTATTATTGTTAAACTGATATCATATTCTGGAGACATTCTTAACTGTTGAAAAGTACCATCAGTTAGCATGAAAATGTTTCTATTTTAAATGAAACCTGGGAGCCTTAAAACACACTGCAGTGAATAGACAGTGCTTCTAGAGTGACAACTAAGCTTGTTCATGGTAAGGGCACTGGGATAGTCTAGTGGGGCTTTTGTTTGATATATATGTGTGTATAGCCATATGTCTCTCTCTCTCTCTCTCTCTCTCTCTCTCTATATATATATATATATATATATATATACACACACATATACATGTATATGTGTATACATATGTATGTACATATGACATATACATATATGCTCTCTTGAGAGCATAGCATGTGACATTGACCCCTCCCCTTTGCACATCCCAAAGGCCTATTTTCATCTCCCCAGAATCAAAGCTTCTGAAGTTTTTCAGAGGCTTCCAGCCTGTTTGTATTTAGCCACTAGTCCCGATTGGGCCAGAGTCCTGAAGGGAGTCCCAGCTGTGTGCTTAGGCCTCTGTGTCTATTTTTAGGAGTTCTCTGGCATCTGTGCCCCAGCTTCTCAACCTTGTAGGATACTGGATACAGAATGAGTAGATGCCCAGCTGAAAGATCTGCTCTCTGTAGTTCTCTGCTGCCCAGACTCTGCTGCCTCTAGGCCTTTTGCCTTGGAGCCTCACTACTTTCAAACTGGTAAATTCTGCTTTCATTTGATCTCTCTCTCTCTCTCCCCCCCCCATCTCTTGAACAACAATGGGATCCTGTCACAATCCACACTATAAAATATGAAATTGGGAGAAGGAGCAGCAGGCTGGCCATCATATCAAGCCTTGAGCAGACAAGTGTGGAGGCTGAGGAGGAAACCAGCAGTTCCACAATTTGTGATGCAACTTTCCTGACACTCCTCCATTTTTAACAAGTATCTTAACGGCTCAGGGTTTTGATTTCTCTGGTGGTGGCACTTTCTCTTCATCCGAGCACAAGGATTTTCTCCAGTGCTTTAAATGTTTGAAACAAAAGATAGCCTCTGTCTGTTTTGGCTAATTTGAAAAGAGGTGCCAGATGAGTCTCTTCCAGTCCCACAAGATGCTATGCATATGCTTGAAAAATCAAGACACGAGCCCCACAGGGACATATAGTCCCCAAAACAACTGCGATGCACTCCCTAGAGACAGGATCTTGAAGGCAAAGGCTGCTTTGCTTCCCTGTAATTTCTTCTGTGGTTCCCACTATGCTTGGGTCTGACACAGCCTTGTGTAAACAGCAAGGCCTTTGGAACGAAATTCAATGCCACTGGTACCAGCACCATAGGATCAAGGCTGGGTGTCCCTGGAAAACGTTCACAGAGTCCACGTCTACTGTTTTCTCTCAAGCTTATTTTGCAGCTGACCATGCCAAGTGATGGAGAAGAGAGTATTTGAACCAGAGCCAAGAGATGAATGCGAAGGGAGGCCGGATGGAAGTCCTCGAGGAGAAGGATGGGCTGTGTCTCCTCCCAGCTGTCTCCCAGCTGATGAAATTCCTTCGTGTTATCTTACAGCAGGAACCTTAGAAAATCGAGTGATCAGCCCTGGGGGAGAAAAAAATGCATAAAAAACGAAATGAAATTCCTCTTTAAAGTAGGGTCAGAAGAAATGAGTGCTGCCAAGACAGGAGTCAAGGGCCTGAGATGACCTTGGTTAATAGAGGATGTGACGGCTCTGAAGATAAACAGGAGGGAGTGTCGGAGAAGCTGTGAGAGAAACAGATGAAGGGAAACGGAGAGGGGACCGCACATGATCACAGGAGGAAGTAGTGACTTGGGGACTAGCCAGGGGAAATTATAGGGGAGGAGGGAAGCTTGGAAAAACATAACCAAACCCAAATAATGCAATGGCTGGGGTGGGGGAAGGGCAGCGCACACTAGAAAATTGTCCCGTGCGAGAAGGGGCTTGTACCATAAATAACATCCTCATTCAATGCTGGGAAATACTCCTCTGGGGATTTTCACTGAAGGTGAAGGAGCAGAAATGGCCACTTAGAACAGAGAAGGGTCCCAAAAAGGAGGAGGGAATTGCTCAAAGCTGGGCCTCTTACTCTTTCCACCCTTCAGGTTCTGTAGCCCTGCACATCCCTTCCTGTTTTCATGACACGTTTCCATTTTTTTTTTCATAGAAATTGCTCATTTTCTCACTTCTGAAATTCTCTTGTGTATGAGTGTCTTTGTGTGATCATAAGTGTGAGTGTGTATGAATATCTGTGTGTGTGGGGGGTATATGTATGTGTGTGCTGTGTGTATGTGTTCTCTGTGTATGATGTGTGTGTCATGTGTGTGCTTTCTGTGTGTATGTATGGTGTTTGTGTGCATGATGTATGTATGTAGGTGTGTATATGTGTGTGTATGGTATATGTTTATATGTGTGTGGTATGTGTTTATGGTATGTGTATGTGTATGGTATGTGTGTATGGTGTGTGTATATGGTGTGTGTGTGGTGTGTATGTATATGGTGTGTGTATGGTGTGCATGTGTGGTGTGTGTGTATGGTGTGTATGAGGTATATGTGTGTGTTTGGTGTATGTATGTAGTGTATATACGGTATATGTAAATGGGGTGTGAGTGTATGTGTGTGTGCGATGTGTGTGTATATATGTACATGGGATGTGTGTGTGGTGTATATGGTGTGTATGTGTTGTGTGTGCATGTGTGTATGGATAGTGTTTATGTGTGGTGTGTGTATGTAGTATTATAAAGAGTGTGTGTATGTGTGTGTGTGTGGTGCGTATATAGGTTATGTGTGTATGATGTATATGTATGGTTTGTATGTGGTGTATATATAGAGTGTGTGTGTATGTGTGTATAAAGGGTATATCTATGTGTGTGTGTGGTGTGTATATAGTGTGTGTGTGTGTTTGTGTGTGTTTGTGTGCTAGCCAGCCTAGCCTAATCCAAGAACTCCAAGTCAAGGAGCTGACTCTGTCTCACCAAATAAAAAGGAGGGCATCTGGGGCGTGGTAGCTGAAGGTAGCTTCTGACCTCCACACCCAGTGAGGAAAAGAAAGGTGTGGATGTGGGTAGGTGGGGAAGGGGAAGGTTCTGGGAAAGGTAGATCCTGGAGGTCCGAAGCTACCTTCAGCTGCCACGCCTCACATGCCTTCCACTGTGTTTGGTGAGACAGGGTCAGCTCCTTGACTTGAGCTCTTGGATTAGGCTAGGCTGGCTGGCCTGCAAGCCCCCAGGATCTGTTTCCAGTTCCCTAGCTCTGGAACCACGTGTGTGCTCCGTCGCCTCCTGCTTTTGTCTGTGGGTTCCAGTGAGTGGACAAAGGTCCTAGTTCTGGGGCTAGCTCTTGAGCCCCTAGTTCTTTTTCTCCCATCTCTCCCAATTGAAAATAGATTTTTTAAATATAATATATTCTGATTTACTGTTTCCCCTCCCACTGCCTATCCAAGAACCTCCCCCTTCCCCACCTACCCACATCCATACCCTTACTTTTCCTCTCCCATCAGAATACAAACTAATAATAAAATGAGACAAACTAGAAGCACACAAACCACAATAGGACAAGACAAACAGAAAAAAAGGACAGATTCAAAGAAAAGCACACAAAACGAGATGCATACACCACACATACAGAGAAACCCTAAGAACAACGTCAGAAACCATAATATAAAAACAAGGTTCTTCAAGGTTAAAAAAAAAATGCCCAGACAAAGCATTGTGAGACAGAATTACGATCGAGACCAAGCTTGTTTTGCATTAGTCATCTATGGGGGCACAGGTCCTGTCCTTACGTGTGCTGTGTGTACCCAGCGAGAGTCCGGTTGGGGAAAACTAATTTTTCTTTTTTGACAAGTTATCAATTGGAGAAAGCTTCTGAGTTAGAGATGGCCCTTATTACTGATATTTCTCACTCTTCCTTTCAATTGCCATGAGGGAAAGACATTGGAAATAAGATGATATAAACCAAAAGTCATACGAAATAATACTGAATTTTGATATGTATATTACTTAATAGGTGGAACATACCACCATGCATTCTGTTTTGTGTGCATTCGTGTGTGGTAATGTTGGTTTAGAGGCTGAAAAGCAGCATGGGATTTTGAGAATTTTTTCGTAAGATATGAATATACTCTGAATATGAGTTGTAGCTTTACACACGACTCCCAGTATGTTTTAGTGCTTTTGTTTTTGTTTTTGCTTTGATTTATTTTGAGACATGATTTTTTTCTTTGCAACCCAGGCTGGTCTCCAATTTTGGGCTCAAACAATCGTCCCTGCAGCTCTCAAGGTAGCAGCTCTTTGCAGGTATGGAACCTGGTTGGTGTCTGGCTACATAGTGTTTGCTTATTCTTATTTTTGTTTGTTTGTTTTTAAAACAAGTTTTCATGTAGCCCAGGCTGGCTTGAATTGTGATCCTCCTGTTTCTACCTCCTGGGTGCTGGATTATAAGAGTTCACTGACAGTAATTTTAGAGGCACGGACTCTTATTCGATCTCTCAATACCTATTTTGAAGTCTATACAATGCCTGCTACTATTATTTTGAAGTAAACACCTCCTAGCACAGTGACACTGTCAAGGAAGCGGTGATTGTAAATATGCTCAGTCAATTTAAAGTCACTTATGCGGCAAGAACCAGGATTTCTCAAGCACCCTGGCCTTGGAAGCCAGCAAGCAACGTCTTAGAGATTCTGTAGTCAAGAAACTGGAGGTGCATGCAGAGAATTTAATGTCTGGAGCCAGTGCTTTGCACCAAATTAGAAAAAATAAAACTGGAAAATATCTCAAGTTGGACTTTGGACTTCCTGAGTGGGGAAGAGTTATAAAATGACAGGAGGGAAAATCAAACTAGAGTTGAGGAGGTATTTAATAAAGTTTAGAAATTTACCACTAGTATTTCATAGATAATGCTAAGCATGAGAGCAGTGATAAAGAATAATGTTTTTATTTTTTTCAACAATTTGCTTCTTGATCTCTTCTAATTAAAAGTCAGCTACAAACGAATCCTCATGGGCCTAGCGTAAGAATGAAGAAAATGGAAAGGACGTGAGCTTACACACCATCACTAAACTTGTTTCACTCAAGCTCGGATTTGTGATTGTGTACTGGCTGTTGTTGTTGTTTTTTTTTTTGGAAAGAAGGCGAGGCCACAGAAGAGAGAGCATGGGTCCGTCCCGCCAGGGTGTTTAACTGTGCCGTGCATTAGAAAATGATGTCCTGCTGGAGTCCGTTGTGGGAATCTCAGATTCCTAGGTCACATAACACATACAGTAAGTTTGAGGGAAGGTGGAGATTTCAATGTCTGTAGGAATTAAACTGTTCAGTCCAGAACCTGACGGAGAACTCAGGCACGGTGTTGGAAGGTGAGTGCTGACCAGGAATCTGGAATCTGCTCTAGTATTTGCTCTAGTGGGTGAGACCTGCAGATGCAGGAGCCACCTACAAAGGCAGTCTATGAAAACCCCACTGCCAGCTCTCACCTGCTGCCAATGAGTTCTAGACTGCAGATGTAAAGTTCTGTTCCTTTGTGATCTACAGCTCCCAATACCAGGCTGTGTCGGTCTTATAGAAAGAAAATTGGATTTGAGATCAGATGACTTACAATTCTGACATCCTGGCTCTGTGGCTTCCGATGGGCCTCTTGATCTTTTGGGTCCCTGTTTGCCTTTTACAGTTGGAAGAACAGTACTAATAGATTACATGACTGCTACTTAATTCACTGAGATACTGGATCTTGCACAAGTGATTAGTAGGTCCCAAAGTCCATATAGTAGATACTGTTAATAGGAGAGTCTGCTTCAACCCAAGATATGCACGCTGATGCTGCCTGGTCAATTGCCCTTTGCCTCTGGATTCTAACACAAAACCAAAAAAAAAAAAAAAAATTCCTGCCACAAAGAATACTTATGATCACGTGACCCGCGCATTCCTGTAGCCTCTGACCAAGTTTAATGCTGTCTTCTCAAGTGGATCCTCTTGGTAACTTCTGAACATGAAGCCCCACAAACTGACCAGTGACACCATTGCTTTCTAGTGTACAGCTCACTGTCTGATTTATATTCCTTAGGATTTGCTTTATTCCTCCCCATCTCTAAGCACCGAATACACATTTTTTTTTTGTTTAAAACTACATGCACGTGCACATTTTCTAGGTGAAGTGCAATGTCGAATACAGTGCCCATGCTTAGAATCACTGTCCCCTGTAGACCATCTAGGTTCTGAGCTTCTGGAGGAAATATTTAGGTCCCTAATATAAGAACCTGGCACACTGCAGGTTGTCACTAGGGTGTGAACTGCAGCATGTCTATCAGCGCTGAGAGGGGAGCGACAGGACTCATCAGTCTACCATGAAAGACCAGCTCTTTGCTGTCGTCATGCCTACAGGGTGACGTATTTCATTATTATGTTTGTGTTAGCTAAGGGTATTTGACCTTCAAAGTACCTGATTCAGCTTTCTTCTTTTAGTGTATCTTACTAAAGTTTTAGGTTTTCCAGATAGACAAATGCAGGTCTATTTTATATTGTTTTCATTATAATGTGGTTAAGTCAAGCCTGATGGGGTTTTAAAAAAAATATTAATTTATTAATTTTATTTATTTGAGTACACTGTAGCTGTCTTCAGACACAACAGAAGAGAACATCAGATCCCATCACAGTTGGTTGTGAGCCACCATGTGGTTGCTGGGAATTCAGGACCTCTGGAAGAGCAGTCAGGGCTCTTAACTGCTGAGCCACCTCTCGGCTCCAAACCCGATACTCTTATTAAGAAGAGATAGAGGAATGGTTTTGCTGGTGTATCATTAGGAAATAAAAGAAAAATCAGTTTATCCTGTGGGACCTCACACAAATGCTTTACTATTGAGCTATACACCCAGCCCTCAATTAATTATAAAGGCTGTGTAATTAGTTTTTAATGACAATAAGGTTGGTTTATCTCAGAAGGCATTAATTCATCTGCTTGAGAGTGATGAGTGTCCCTGCATGAAGAGGCCTTGGCTAGCAACTAGGAATAGAGAGTGTATATTAAGTACTCTGTTGTTTCATGAAAGTTTGCCAGAAAATTCACCACTTAAGACATTCGTCTTTCACATGGTTTCTGGGGATCAAAGATGTAGGAGCAGCTTAGCAGAGTTGTTCTGGTTCAGGGCCTCCTTTGAAATTGCAGGCAAGCTCTTGGTTGGGCTACTGAGCCACTTGTGTGCCCTTAAGTTATAGACCATGAATCTAGTCAGACTAGATAATCCTAGGATAGAATGGTAGAGGCCACAACTCACACCTACTGTATGGTGCTCCTCATACCCACACTCCCCTCTCATGAGAGAG
This sequence comes from Montemys delectorum, assembly GCA_019843815.1. Lineage (NCBI taxonomy): Eukaryota > Metazoa > Chordata > Mammalia > Rodentia > Muridae > Montemys > Montemys delectorum. The sequence continues at coordinate 2,562 of JADRCD010200324.1, read as the reverse complement.
GCTCACGTCAGGATATGAGTATAGGAGCTAAAGAACCCTTGTGCTGTTTTAGAGCTAGCCACTGGTTACATAACACCAGCATATCCTGAGTTCTATCTCAATCCTCTGGCAAAGCGGTTTCTTGGTAGTAATCAGCAGACATGAGAAACTCAACCCATGTTGCTTTTCAAGCCCAGTTTATGTATCTTTACTAGATACTTGTATTAGTCAGGGTTCTCTAGAGTCACAGAACTTATGGGTGGTCTCTATATAGTAAGGGAATTTGTTGATGACTTACAGTCTGTAGTCCAACTCCCAACAATGGTGAGCAGCAGCTGTCAATGGAAGTCCAAGGATCAGTCCCGCGGGCAAGCAGGGAAGGAGAGACAGAGAGAGAGAGAGAGAGAGAGAGAGAGAGAGAGAGAGAGAGAGAGAATATTCCTTCTTTCAATGTCCTTACATAGGTCTCCAGCAGAAGATGTGGCCCAGATTAAAGTTGTGCCTGGATCTGGGACTTGTCCCAGATGACCTTAAACTCAGAGATCTCCCTGTCCCCCTGTCCTAGTCTTCTGGGATTCAAAGCCACTATGCCTCAAGATCTCCATGCCAAGATCCAGGTCAGAAACTTGTATCTCCCAGCCTCCAGATTAAGATCACAGGTGAGCCTTCAAATTCTGGATTTTAGTTCATTCCAGATATAGTCAAACTGACAACCAGGAAGAGCCACTACAATACTGAATTGGGAGGCTGTGATGGCTAATAGTGACTGTCAACTTGGCTGGACTAGACTTGCCTAGGAGACAGTTTAGGCCATGTTTGTGATTGAGTTTCTACATTCTGCTGACATAGATGGGAAAGACCCTAAATGTGGGAAAGACCCTAAATTCAGGAGGCACAATTTCTTGGCCTGGGACCCTGGATTGAATGAGAAAGGAGAAAGTGAGTCGAACAACAGAATTTATCTCTGTTTCATTCGGCCTCTCTCTGCATTGTGGCCTCATGCATCTACTGCTACATCCTATGATAACAACAACAACAACAACAACAACAACAACAACAACAACAACAACAAAGCACAGAATGAACATTTCCTTCCATAATTCTCTCAGGTCCATTGTCACAGCAATAAGGAAGGAAGCACAGGGGTTCTGTAGAGCACATCTCTGAAAGGACAGACAGATGTCTACACTGGAGCCTGTGAGGTGGGTTCACAACTTCCATCCCTGTTATTGCAAACAACAGTGGGTTAGGTCTAATCAAGCAGGACCAAGTGAAGCTTAGAGCAAATCCCACATGAATTAGGGTGTCAGGCTGGACCGCAAAGCTTCCTGGAGGGATAGAGGCTAAGGCATGAGGAAGTAAATGCAGAAATGATCTGGGGATGAGGGGCCACGGGAGGGAGAGAGGAGTCCTGAGTGTGGGCTGGGGATGAGGGGCCACGGGAGA
>JADRCD010200322.1:2381-27216 GCA_019843815.1 Montemys delectorum | reverse complement strand
TTTTTTTTTTCAATGAAGCCATGTCCCATTTTGTCAGTCACCTACTGCACTGTGGATACTAGGCATTATTTCTCTGAGTGCTAGTGTTATTAGCAAGCAAGTCATTTGAGCACAGGGCAAGTGTTGATCCTTTTCCATGCAGAGTTTTTGATTCTCACACTAGTCATTCACAGCAGAGTAAGGACCTAGTAGGTGTTGGCACAGTTGGCCTAGGGAGGCCCTGGGGTGTGTCTGTCATCTGTCCTGGTTCAGCCAAGAGCAGCACAGAAACTGTGAGATTGGAGTTCTAGAGGCCAACTTGCAACCTCATATTGTTAGAAGGTGTTTTCCATATGCTCCGTCTAAGACGGGGTTAGAAAAGGCACAGGCCTGGCTTTAGTGCTCGGGTGAGGAGAAGGCATTCTGATGGCTTTAGTAAAGTATTTGGGGATTCAAATGGAATTTCTCCTTCAGGACATTGTTTTTTCAGTAACAACACTACTGACCACAGAGTTCAAGGCACCAGTGGTCAGTTTTAGATGTGGTAATGTGTGTCATAGACACATGTTAGGAGACTTTTCTCTAATTTGAAATATCCTGGTGATATTTTTTTCCCTTTGTTTCTGCCTCCTTTCCTCGTGCGTACAAGGTTTGTCTCATTCCTAAGTCAGCCCATGGGACGAATCCAGCAAGCGCCCACATGGCGGGCATGAAGATCCAGCCGGTGGAAGTGGACAGATACGGGAACATCGATGTGGCTCACCTCAAGGCCATGGTACTCACCCTCCCCTTCGCAGACTGGAGTGCTCTGGGCTGGGAAGGGACAGATGAGGGGCGATGCTGAGGTGGGGCTGGGGGACGGGGGGGGGGGGCGTGTGAAATAGATGGACAGTATCAACTTTGTCTTCCCTTGTATGTAATCAAAGACGACGATTCCTTCTCTAAATGGGTCTGTAGGGAGAGAGTACAAAACTAAAAGGGAAAGAAAAATAAAAAGCAGTTGCATTTTTGTCACCAATTAAAACCAGCCATATCTACTATCCCCCTCACTGCCTCACAAAGAGAAGGGTCTTTTCACGGACCCCTCAGCCCTGATTCTTCCACTTGGAATATAACGAATGAAATATTTATTGTGATATCGTGGTCTGAAGACTCTGCAGGGCCTGCTTCCCTGTCAGTCCTCATATTTTTCCATTCACGGTCAGACAGTCACGGTTGCACTGAGAATTAAAGTACACACGTGGACTGTAAGTCTCCCAGCCGTGCTGCGCTGGATTCCAGGCAACGCTCTCCCATTTCCTCCAACACCAACCCCCACTCCCAATCTCTCAACCTCCAGGAAGAGGTTGCTTAGCAACCGGATCTGTTTTCCACCAGTGGACGGGAGGCTGCATCTTAAGTAGAAGGGAAATTGGTGAAATAGCGGTGTGATTCTGTCAGGGTTATTAGGCATGGGTACTGAGAACCTACGCAAAAGCCCTGGAAAGGACCCTGAAAACGCACAGCCCCGTTCATCTTTCCCATCCTCCACTTCCTTTCCGTTGCCTTTTTTTTCCACAAAATATTCTGGGTCACTAGTAATTATTAAGCTTGTCCAATATAGAATATATGGAATATGACTTGATTTCCCTCCCTCATTATCCCTGCTCTCATTTGCTTGCCAAGAAAAAACAAGTAGAATTACCCTATTATATACAGTTGCTTTCTTGGGTGGGAGGGGAATGAAAGAAGTAGGCACAGTGGCACACACTTGTAACACCAACAGTTCAAAGCCATCCTTGGCTACACAGAAAGCTAAAGTCAGTCGGAGCTACAGCCTGGTGGCGGTGATGGCGCACGCCTGTAATTCCCAGCACTCAGGAGGCAGAGGCAGGCACATCTCTGATTTCCAGACTAGTCTGGTCTACAGAATGAGTTCCAGGACAGCCAGGGCCACACAAGGAAACACTGGAGAAACCAAAAAAAAACCCAAACCAACCAGCCAAACATACAAAACCTATCTCCAAAACAAAATAACGAAAACGAGGGTGATTTTTATGAAAGCCGTAACCCCGCTCAAGCTTCGGCGGAAGGAAGGTAGGACTGTGTACACCAAAAAGAACGAGCAGAAAGGATAGCTGGAAGATTAGCCATGAACAGAGACACCTCCCCCCACCCTCTAAACAGCCTGGGATTTTTTTTTTCTCCAATTTTTTGAGACAGGTTTTCTCTGTATAGCCCTGGCTGTCCTGGAACTCACTCTGTAGACCAGGCTGGCCTCAAACTCAGAAATCTGCCTGCCTCTGCCTCCCAAGTGCTGGGATTAAAGGCATGCACCACCACTGCCCAGTGGTTTGAACCAAAGCAGAACCATTTTACAGAACTGGACTCAAACTATCCAAAAATCTTCTGAGTAGCCTCTTGCTTTGGCTTAATTTTGTTGAGACATGGTCTCATGTAACCAATGGTTACAGTGTACCCATGGATACCACTGTTTGCCCAGTGCTACGGTTATAGGAGTGTACTGCTCTCAATTGGTATGCCTAGGGCTCTATGCATGCTAGGCACGCCCCTGTCAACTGAGCCATAGCCAAAGCCTGGTTTCTTTATCCCTAGAAGGACTTGGCTGCTGCTTTTGGGTGACTTATGAAAGACCAATTGGTTGTGCAACAACCACAGTTGTAGACTGAGGTATTGTCAAGAATTCAAACATGAAGATTTCACCTCCCTCATCCTATAAAATAAAAAGCCAAGTCTTGGCTGAGAGAGGATCAGATCACCTCCTCTCATTTCTCCCCGTCTCCACAGGTGGATCAACACAAGGAGAACCTAGCCGCCATCATGATCACGTATCCATCTACCAATGGTGTGTTTGAAGAGAATATCAGCGATGTGTGCTCCCTGATTCACCAACATGGAGGACAGGTCTACCTCGACGGGGCAAACATGAATGCCCAGGTGCAGATGCTTAGTGCCCATTGAGAAATAGATAGAGATGTATTTAGTTTTTCATTTCTTACAGGTTAATTTTATTTTGAAACAAAGCAGCTTATATTGTCAGGAGTGCCATTCCTCTGGGGGACACTACAGGGCAAGTTCTCAATTCCCTAGATGATGGAATTTAGAACCAAGCTCTGGCAGGCACTGGTAGATGCTGCGCTCCCGTGGACCTTGCACAAGCCACTTTATGTGGAGGTTTTTTTTTTTTTTTTTTTTTTTTTTTGGTTTTTTATGACTGGGTTTCTCTGAGTAGCCCTGGCTGTCCTGGAACTCACTCTGTAGACCAGGCTGGCCTTGAACTCAGAAATCCACCTGCCTCTGCCTCCCAAGTGCTGGGATTAAAGGCATGTGCCACCATGTCCGGCTTTACGTGGAGTTTTAACTTCACCAGGATCTCCAGGGATTCAGTCCTGCCTTCCTGGGTTGCAGGAGTGACTGCCGGTCTGTGCCATGTGAGCGCCTGCTTCCTTAACTCTTTTCTTCCTTAGTTTGATTCCATTCATAAGTGTCATCCAGGGATTAAAGCAAATGTGTCCTCCCACCGTCGGCGTGGCAGGATTACCAGCTGAATATTGCAGCTGGGTATCTGTATTGTCCCAGGAAAATTGGCAGCCTCACTCCCTCTTCCTCAGCCCAGCATCCTCTAGGGCCTAGAGTCTAGGTGTGCATAATAAATGCCCAGCCTTGCATTTGCCAGAGAAGGTTGGTACTGATACTGTAAAAGCTGCTCGTTCAATAGAGTGAACACATTGCAACTCAGGGTTAGTGGTACTTCCTCTCCTTTCTCCTAAGGTAGACATTTAGCTATGGACTGCCCCAGTCAGTTTCTGTTTCCATAGCAACTGCAGTCACTTTGACTGTGGGCTGCCAGGTTGACTACAGAACCTTTTAGGAACCCTTTTTACAGTCGATATTTAAATTGCATATGTGTGTGTGTGTGTGTGTGTGTGTGTGTGTGTGCGCGCGCGCATGTGGAGGTCAAAGAAGAGCTTGTAGGAGTCAGTTCTCTTCCCATCATGTGGATCCTCAAGTAGTAAAACTTGGTGTCAAATGCCTTTACCTACTGAGTCATCTCATCTGGCCCTAGGAAGTCTTTTCTGTGGGCATTATAGATACAGCTCTGCTGCTTGCCTTTCCTGGGGAGACAAACAGCACAGAACAGCATGCCCATCCTGCGTGCAATGACGTTGACTTTCGCTCTTTCCCTTTGAATAGGTGGGAATCTGCCGTCCTGGAGACTTTGGGTCTGACGTCTCTCACCTAAATCTCCACAAGACCTTCTGCATTCCCCATGGAGGAGGCGGGCCTGGCATGGGGCCCATCGGAGTGTGAGTTGTGGGGTGCTGGCTTCGGGATTGTTTAGAAAGCAGGATCTCCCAAAACATTTTATTCTTCCTATCCGAGTCTTCAAGTATGAAGAAATATCTTCATGTCTAGTGCACTTCCAGGACATGGATGCATAGCCAGAGTGTTTTAGATTAGGTCTAGAGAAAAACATCATTTACTTAGCAACCATGGTATCCAGTCAGCCTCTCTGGGCTCCAGAGCATGCTTGTTAACTATAATGAGCAGGAAGCTATTCTAAAGTAGAAGGGGTCAGAACTAGAACGTTAGTACCTGCAAGTGTCACGGATTTGACCTCACATTTCCAAGAGTTATGTATGTACGTACGTATGTATGTATGTGTGTATGTATGCACTTTTCCTTAAAAAAAAGGGTGGGTGTGGTGGCACTCATCTTTAATCCCAACATTCAGGAGGCAGCAGCAGGCAGATCTTTGTAATTTTAAGGCCAGCCTTTTCTACAAATCGAGTCCAGGACAGCCAGAGCTGTTACGTAGAGAAACTCTGTCAAAACAACAAAACCAAAAACAAAAATAGCTTATGATAGTATTGAGAGTGATTATAGGATGGAAGGCGGGTGCTGAACTCCTTTTAGCTTTAGATTTCATTACCTCTTTGATGATTAAGGAGGAAATAAACTTTATTACTAGAGATAACTGGATGGCGTCACTAAGCCCTGACGGAATACATTTTAGTTGTTGATAGTTTCCTCACTATAGTAACAGCCCTATCTTCTGGAGTTTTCAAAACATGTGGTGGTGGTCGGGGGCGGGGCAGTATGTAGGGTTACTGGGGGCCTGGTTGTCTTTTCCTCTTTATCTATATTGTGTACAGCTAATGAGTGTCCCGGGTGGTTCAGAGGGTGTGTCGTGGGGCCGTTCTCGTGTGCTAGCCTCCAAGGGGAGGGTAGAGACATCAGATCAGCAGCAGCCTTCCCCAGTCAGCAGACAGCTTAAAAGGATATGAGTTGCTATGAGGAGGCTGTGTGGGGCTGCCTCTGCCAAGTCCTCCACCACAGTCCTTGGAAATAATCAGGGGTAAGGGAGGAGGGAGGGAGAGAGAGAGAGAGAGAGGGAAGACTTAAGAGATCCCATCCAAGTCACTTTATTGTTATTTGTCCCCTACACGTGTCAGGTCCCCACCACCTTCAGTGTCTCCCTACTGAGAACAGAGCTCCCAGAGAAGGTGGCCGCTTAGTTTAATGGCATCTTTTCCGAGTCATTTCAACGTGTGCTTTTAAACCAACACAGGAAGAAGCATCTTGTTCCCTTTCTGCCCAGTCATCCCATCGTTTCCATAAAACCAAATGAGGACACCTGGCCGGTGGGGACTGTCAGCGCGGCCCCATGGGGCTCCAGCTCCATCTTGCCCATTTCATGGGCTTACATTAAGGTGAGCTGAAGAACACATGTTACTGTGGCTGGGTGGGACTCACTTTCTCAAAGGGGCTAAAAAATGAAATCTATGACATGAGAAGGGAGTCAGAGAACGCTGCTGCTGATGGCCGGGGTCATGTCCACCGCTGGGTTGGAGGAAACCTTCTAGAAGGCTACCCAGAACTGTCGTATCTGTTTCTTTGGGCTCTCATGATGGCTTTACATTTTTTCAGACGTGGTTAAGTTTCATGAGTCATGCGAATGTTCTGACTGCGTCATTTGGTTTCCTGTTGGGTACACACAGCTCCACGAAAGTGAAAAGGTCATTATGAGACTCTGTTGAGATCCTGGGGTACAGGATAGGGCACATTTCTTGGGGGCATGGAGGATGCCATAAGACGTATCAGGGAGTTTGGGGGTGGTTTTAGAACCCCCGCTCTCAGGACTTGGGGAACTGTGATTTTAGGGTAATTGAGCTCTGTGAGAGAATAGGCTTATCTCCCTTTGTCCTTCTACACAGAAACATTCAAACCAGAATTGATTTTATGCAGCTCTTGTTCTGACTGGCCTGCCCACCTCCTTGGATGTCAAATCTGTGAATAGACACTCTTGCTAGGTTGTTAATTAGAGCAGCTTTTTCAAACCAATGGCCCTTGTTAAAGGAAGGGTAGCCACGGGTGAGACAAAACCCCAAACTCAGCTATACAAATCGTGCTGGGTAACTGTGGGGCTGGCTCGGTTTGGATTCAGTGACATTTATGATTCTTTTTGAAAAGCTTATTATTCTCTCTTTTGAGACACAGTCTCCTTATGTAGTCCAGTCTGGATACAAGCTTGTGGTTCTCTTATATCAGCCTTCTAAGTGTGGAACTACAGGTATGGATGCTCATGTGACTGCCTGGTATTTATGATTCCTTTTTACATATTATTTTGAGACTTTGTTTATTGTATTGTGTGGATGTCGTCTGTATATATGTCTGTGTACTGTGTCTATACAAGGCCTGTTGGGCATCTTAGATTGCCTGGGACTGGAGTTACACATTTAGGTATTAGCCACCATAAGGGTCCTGGAAACAGGTCTTTTGGAAGAACAGCCAGTGTTTTTAACCACTAAGCCACTTCTTCAATCCCTATAATTCTTTTTTATTTTTTTTTTTTCCCCTTTTTGGTTTGTTTTTGTTTTTAGGACAGGAGTGGTTGAGCTCCTAACCCAACTGCCGCTGTCTCCCAAGTCCTGGCTTTCCCAGCATGCACCTCCAAGCATGCCCAGCTTCATTTATGATTTTTAATGAAAAGTTTATTGGAAGCAAAGGCAACAGTTCTGTACCCTGGAGCCTTGAAGCTGCCTCTCCTTTGAAATGTTATGCAAGTTGTTTGCAAATTAGAGAAACAAGCCCAACGAGAATGAAAATTGTCTTCTTTGCAAATAACCGAACCCCCAGGTCCCTTTGATCCATGGACCCTGTAAAATTGGGCTATTTGGGCTGGAGATGGCTTCTTACGTATAGACAGTAAAGCCCCTAAGGCTATTTGGCCATGTGCCCAGAACACCAAGCAGAGTATGAGTTTTAAAGCTAGATAAGTAGTGTTTATTTGAGTCTTATCTTATTTCAGGCTATTACTTCTCCCATAGACACTGGGTGGAGCTTCTTCGTTACCCTCTGCACTCCATTGTGGATACTCATTAAGGATACTCTCTCCTTGATGCCCCTGAATACCTCCTGGCTTCCTACTACCTTCACTGCCTGGTCTCACCAGTATGCGCTTTGGCCCCATCCCACTGAGAATAAAACCCAACTGATGTGGCCTTGTGCTTAGAGCCAGCAGCATGTAGAGAATGGTGCTGGGGACTGTGATGTGGAGAAAGCTGGCTGGCCACGCCCATGTCAAAGCAAAAGTGTAGGATGTGAGATCCTAATCCATGTTGCTAAGGTGACTCCGAGGTGAATCCCGTGCCTTTCCCACTGTGGGCTGTTGTCTGTCCTCTCACTTGGCCCTCTCCCCTCTCCCCATCTACAGACCCAACCGCCCCTCATTTGCTCGTTTTCAATGTTATGGTACAGCTTTCACTGCTGGAACTCTATTCTGACTCACCCGGGTCACACTGTTCTCTCTTCCCTTTGAACTTTGTATCAGTGTTTTGTTCAGTTGTGCATTTGGATGTGAGGTCCCTCAGCCATGAACATCGATGTAATCTTGATCTTTAAACCCTTCGTTCTTCGTGTCCTTCACCCTGCCTGACGGCAAGAACTCACCACCAGAATAAGAAAAGATCGAAGCTGGCAGTTGCTATACGTGAACATGAGTAACGTTTACATTCCTTGTTGTGGACAATGGAAAGACAAACACACCAAACTGATCTGATGGACTTTGGCCAAGATCTCATCAGATTCCTCAGAATTCTCATTACATCTCAAATTCACAGTAAATGAAAAATAAACATTATAACATTTTTAAGAACAGTTCCTTTTTCTCTTTGGAGAGCAGTATCAGGCAGTCAACTGTGCCCTGCTTTGGGCTTTGTTGCTATGACCCCGCCCCCCAAAAAGAAAAGCAAGTAAAATTAGTGCTTAAAGAAAAAAAAAAATATCAATCATGGAGGAGATTAACAGACTTCCTTTCTGGAATTTCCATTCATTTTAATCTGCAGCGATGCTGAACTGGTGAGCTCATTTGAACAAATTGATCTGGGGGGCATCTGTTAGTGTCTTGACTTTTACCTCACCCACTCAATGGATGGTTCTTTTTCTCTTTGCTACAGATGATGGGGGGAAAGGGCCTCAAAGAAGCCACGGAAATCGCCATTCTAAATGCCAACTACATGGCCAAACGACTAGAGAAACACTACAGGGTCCTCTTCAGAGGTGCAAGAGGCAAGTGTCTCTCTCTCTCTCTCTCTCTCTCTCTCTCTCTCTCTCTCTCTCTCTCTGTCTCTCTCTGTCTCTCTGTCTCTCTCTCTGTATGCGAGGGGTTCCTATATAACTGTGCTATATGTAGATGTGATTTTGAAAGGTGAGAGGAAGGCTTTAATTTATTAGACTATACAGAAGTGTAGAATCCATGGAGAGATAGCCAACTTACTTATCACTATGTGCAAAGCTACTCCACCCTAGTCTACACAGCCTAGTTCAGCAAGGGTCCTACACCACACAGCAAGATGTTCACATAAACCCCATGAGCCAATCATGCACAGGGTGTTGTAGAGATGTCTGAAATAGTGGAGCCACCTAGAGCAGGCAGAGTCAGGATGGAGTAGTTCAACAAAGGAAGCAGTTGTTTACTATGAGCAAACATACACAGGAGCCAGCTAGGGTAAGGAAGAGTTGCCCGAAAGGTGTGCTTAAAGGAAGAGAGAGAGCCAGTGAGATGAGATTGAAAAAACAGCTTGGTACCTTGAAGGTCTTGGAAGAATCTAGACTTAACTCCTGAGCCAAAGGTTTCCCAGCTTGGGGAATGACATGATCAGATTCACTAAAAGGCTGAGAATTGTCAAGGCAGTGAAATGGATAGGTTCTTCGAAGCATAATCAGCTAGACATAGTTGCCCCTTAGTGTGGTGTTAGGTAAACATTTAGACTTACATGGAGATACTAAAGGCTAGGAGAACAAAGTCGACCCAGAAGTGCTAGGATGTGATAGATGTAAGAAAGAGGGAGGGGCTAGAAAATGGCTTAACAGTTAGTTATTGCTGTTCCAGAGGACCCAAGCTAGGTTCCCAGCACCCACATAAGCAGCTTACAACCACCTGTGATTCTAGTACCAGGTGAGCCAATGTTCTCTTCTGACCTCTGAGGGCATCTGCATAGACATGGTGTACATGTACATGCGTGCGTGTGTGTACACACACACACACACACACACACACACACACACACACAAAGAGAAAGAGAAAGTAAAGAACCAGGTGGACACTTAGATACCTGGCTGCTCCAGTCATGGAAAGAGAAACAAGGATAGAACACTGAGGAAAGAGAGCGAAGCCCCTCAGCAGATATTGGCAATAAGAAGGATGGCCAGTGGGCCCCACTTGGGCTCTTGGTTCCTCTGCCCAGGCAAACTCTGCATCTACATTGCTTATAGTCTCTGATTTAAAGGCTGTTCTGATCTTATAAATACGGATGCAAAGGAATACTTTGTGAGTTTGAAAATAAAAAGAAGAAAATAACCAGGAGCCCTGGGGAGGATACTCTCCAGAGAGCAAAGGAGGTTGTGAGCAATGCGTCTCCAAGCGACACAGCAGAGTGCTTCTGCAGTGACTAATGAATTCAGACAGCACTCCTGTACTAGGAAATCTAGCCTGATATGTATTTGCTTTAATGAACGGCTTGAATATTTATGTTGTCTGGTTATATAAATGATGTATATTGTTTGATTCAGAAGTTTGGGGAAATAAAAAAAAAAACACGAGAGGGAAAATCTAAATGATACTTGCACCCATCAGCCAGATAAAACTAACACTGAATATTTTACTGTATTCCCTTTCTTATTTCTCTTGGACAATTAAGCTAACATCACAGATGCAGTTTGGGGGAATTTTTTTTCATCTGTGTGGGTGGGCATGCTCACCCTTATGAGTACATGTGGAAGCCAGAGGTTGGCATAGGAATGCCTTCTTTAATAGCTCTTTAATAGTTCTTTCATTATTTTTTTGAGATAGGGTGTCTCATTGAACCTGAAGCTCACCATTTCAGCTGTCAGCTAGGTTGGCTGACCAGCAAGCCTCTGTCCACCTAGTTACACACACACACACACACACACGCACACACACACACACACACCCCACACACACACACACCCCACACCACCACCACCCAATGTCTTTTTATATGGTTGCTTGGATACTCTATCTATCTATCTCTTCCCCCACTCTCCCACTTCTCTCTCACACAGGCATAGACACACCCACCCACTCACCGCCAATATCTTTTTATGTAGTTGCTTGGATGTTCTCTCTCGCGCGCGCGCTCTCTCTCTCTCTCCCCCCCCCCCCCCCCCCCCCTCCCCCCCCCCCCCCCCCACCCCCCCCCCCCCCCCCCCCCCCACCCCCCCCCCCCCCCCCCCCTCTCTTTTTATGTGTTTGTTTGTATGCCTCTCTCTCTCTCTCTCTCTCTCTCTCTCTCTCTCTCTCTCTCTCCCTCCCTTTCTCCCTTTCCCCCTCCTCACTTCTCTCTCTCACACACACTGACACACCTACCCACCACCACCAATGTCTTTTTATGGGGTGGCTCTGTCTCTAAACATCACTCCCTCTCTCCCTGCCTCTCCCCTCCCTCTCACATGCACACACACAGCGCTGTCATCAATGTCTTTTATGTAGCTGTGCAGCATGTATTTTTCCCACAGTTCCACAATACTACCTATCCTATTTCTGTGAGCTTTTCCCTATGTGTGGATGCCCAGTGAGTCTAGAGTTAAAGTCTTCGCCATTTGCTGCATTGTATCGTTGCTGTAAGAACAACTCCTCCAGTAGTGTGCTTCTGATTTTTTTTTTTTTTGGCTTTTCAAGACAGGGTTTCTCTGTGTAGCCCTGGCTGTCCTGGAGCTCACTCTGTAGACCAGGCTGGCCTCGAACTCAGAAATCCACCTGCCTCTGCCTCCCAAGTGCTGAGATTAAAGGCGTGTGCCACACCGCCCAGCTTTTAAGAAAAATTATTTATTTAGAAAACATAAAAGAGGGTATGGAGGCTTTGAGCCTCCATACATGTTCCTTTTCAATTATTTTCTCAAGACACTGCATCAATTATTTTATGCTAGTAGCATTGAGAGTGCCCATCACACCAAGAGTGTAGTGAGAAGAACAGACTAAAAAACAACAAAAGTTTTTAAAAAATTGCCAATGTCATGACTGGAAGATACTTTGTTTTAATTTATAATACTTAAGTTTTTCTCTCATTTCTTTAGTTAATTATTGGTGGTAATAATCGTTTTTTAATCTAGGGCTTCACTCTTCCTAGGTATGTATTCTAAGGATGAGCTGTCCCAGCCCTTGATGTCTTATATTATGTTTTACTTTGGGCAGCATTACTAAGATAGAATTAGCATACCTTCTCATATAATTTGCTCATTTAAGCTGCACAATTCAGCAATTTTTAATGTGTTCGCCAATTGCAAAGTTTAGGTTTTAAAAGCAGGGATTAATGTGACTTAAATTGAATGAGGCTGATTGGCACCCACGACAGAAGGTCAGATGTCACCATGCACTTAGCATTTATGTAGTGGCTTTGGGCACAGAGCCCTATTCCATCCTGTGGGACTTAAGAGTACAGAAAGATGGAATTTCCACTTGTTTTTGACATTTTACCTGCAAACTAAATTGCAAGTAGCAGTTCTCATTCCAGACTAAAATGGATTGCTGATTGCAGACTTGATTACTCAATCCCAGAGTTAGTCAAACCAAACATTGACTCATGTTGGTCTGCTAAACACATATGTTGCACAATTTCAGATCTCATATTTTGGGGCCTGGAACCCCAGAACTGTTGTGCTTTGGGGACTCAAAATAGGAATGTTTTCAATAATCACAGTGTATTCTAACATGTCCAGTGGTGCTATTAGAAGACCAATGCTCATCTTAATCATATTTACCAGCACTAAATCAGACGTTGGAATTACAGATGTGTGGGAGGCAATCCTCGTAATGAACTCCAGGCTTGCCAGCATGAGCTGCTCCTCTGAGATCTGAAACTTAACTAAAGGGCCTAGGCTAGTGGGCTTTTAAAGCGAACAAGGCTAAGACAGGCGAGAGACAGATGGAGAAGCTGGAGAAATATTTTCTTCTGCTACAATGAAGAGAAAAGTAATTACTTCAGGTAAAATAGCTGTTTTGAGGGTGGTATTGGTCGGTCAGTCTCTTTTGTTAGGTGCTTTGGTGGGGCTTTGTTTTGTTTTCTTTTGATACAGCATCTCACTGCATAGCTCAAGCAGACTTGAATTTGTGATTGACCTGTCTTAATGTTCCCCAGTGCTGGGATTACAGGAATGGCCTCTTGCCATACCCAGAAAAGATGCTAGATTTGTAAGAGAAGGATTTTTTTTTAACTTATCAGGTCTCTCATCTTTTGTGTTAGGTTCACCATGTGCTCTTCAGGGCATTCTTGTGTTTAGACTTTGGCAGCATAATTTTACTAACATTTCTATTTGCCACTCATCTGTGAGAATGTCACAGTTTGTGTTCTTCAGGGGAGCGTGGAGAATCCTGTCTTCCATAGCACAATCCCATTGTCTTAGTGAGGGTTCCTATTGCTGTGAAGAGACACCATGACCCAAGGCGACTCTTAATAAGGAAACCATTTAATTGGAGCTGGCTTATGGTTTTGGAAGCTTAGTCCGTTATTGCTACGATAAGAAATATGGCAAACGTGCAGGCAGACATAGCGCTGGAGAAGGAGTCAAGAGTACTACAGCCTGATCTGCAGGCAGCAGAAGAGAGAGACTTTGGGCCTGGCTTGAACAATTGAAACCTCAGAGCCTACCCCTAGTGACACACTTCCTCCAACAAGGCCACACCTACTCCATCAAGGATACAAGAAAAATACTGCCACTGCCTAAGAGCCAACAGGGGCCATTTTCATTCAAACCACTACACCCATGCTATTCCGAAGATAATCAGCACATGAGCCAGGCCACTTCATTTTGTTATTCTATTGCTCCACCTCCTCGCCTTTTTAATAAAGTATTTTTGTTAATTCTTAAGAATTTCACTCATAGCTGGGCAGTGTGGCGCACGCCTTTAATCCCAGCACTTGGGAGGCAGGGCAGAGACAGGCAGATTTCTGAGTTTGAGGCCAGCCTGGTCTACAGAGTGAGTTCCAGGACAGCCAGGGCTATACAGAGAAACCCTATCTCGAAAAACCAAAAAGAATTTGACTCATGCAAACACAATGTGTTTGGATCCTATTCACTCCCAACGCCTCTCCTTCCCCAAATCTACCCTGACCTTCCTACCTCCTCCCAACTTTGGGGCCTCTTTTATCGTACCCCCCTTTATAGATGAGTCCAGTTTATCCAGGTTATTGGTATAGTGTCATACAATGTCATTTGGTCTCCCACCAGGACCACATCCTCAGAACTGACTCTCCCCAGAAGCTGTGGGCTGTCAGTAGCTCATCAGCTTGGAGTGTTGAATACCTTGATCCTCTGTGGGTTGTGCAGGCATCCACAGCTGCCGTGAGTTCATGGCACTGTGGTGTTTAGAAGACACTGTTGTTCCACAGTCCTCCATGACCAGTGGCTCTTCCCACCCCCTCCTGCTGTTTCAGACTCCTCTGACTTGGTGTTGTTCACACTCTTAGCTGCAGTCCTGGTTAGAGCTAGTGGAAACAGCTGCTGTCTTAGATTGCCCCAGTTTACCACATGCACAGCAGATTTGTACATCCCTCTCCTCAAGGCTGTAAACAGAGAAGAGCATCTTGGACCCTGGTGTCTCCTAGCCACCCAATTTAAATGCTATCTCTTAGAGGGTTCTTAGAGAGAGGGGTGCTCTTCAGATGAGCGTGTGCATTTAGAAAGTAACATCTGAACCCCACTATTTTGGAATGGACTGCTTCCCAAACCCCTCGTCCTCGTATGCAGATGGAATTCTGGGTTTAGCCGTGTTGGGTTGACCTGGTTAGATGGACTTCAAGCTGTTGCCGCTGAACGCCTGCTTGCAAGACTCTCCTCTAGGCCAGCCAACAAATGACTCCTCTCCAGTTGACATACATTCCCAGCCTCAGGCTAGCCGCATGCCCCGCAGTATGGTAAACATTGCTAGCCATCTTCCTGCTGGGGTTGTAGTGCCCTGGGTAGCAGCCAGAAGCTCAGAGGAAAGGGCAGAGGCTGATGCTGCACTCTAAGGATCCTAAAAGTAGGAGTTGATAAGGTCTCAAGGATCTTTTGTGATTTTTTTTTTTCCCTCCTCAAACCTTATAATGGTTTTTCCACTGGACACATTTTTCTGAGATCACTCTCTTAGACATAGACCTTTCTAGAGTCGCACTCGTAACCAGTTTCTTTCTCATCGTTGGTAGAAAGCATGTCCTAAAACTCTCACTCTCTCATGCCTGTACTTTCAGACTAAAGAACCATTAAGGTTTATTCATTATAAAATTAATGTATTCAGTCTCACCCCTCTTCAGGTTTAGCAGAGTGGCTCAGGCTGCCTTCGGGGGCTGTTAAGGACTGCGGCTAGTTTTGAAGGCTAGAGGTTTTTCAGTGGATTCTCTGTTGGCTGAGAGTTGGTAAAACGGGTCCTTTGGTTTGGTTTGGTGTACATGCTTCTGTGCTGTATATGTGTGCTGTGCGCATGTGCATGTGTGGGTAGGCATGCACACGTACAGGGAGCCCAGAGCAGATGCTAGGTCCTTCCTTTGTTACTCTCTACATTATCGCCTTGAGACAGTGTTTCTTTCTCATTGCTAGAAAAGCTTACTGTTTGAGCTGGGCTGGCCGGATTCTGAGTTCTTGAGGACTACATATACCATCCTCTTCACACACACACACCACACACACACACACACTGCTGGAGAATACAGGTACACATTGCTGTACCCACGCTTTACATGGGTGCTGGGGATTTGAACCTAGATCTTCATAGAGTAACTATCTTCCTAGGCTCGTAAAACCAACTAAGGAAACATCAACAGGTGTGGGCCAGAGAATTCCTGGGAAGTTCTCAGGAATGTTGGTTGCTTATTAAGCCTGACTTGCTTTCACTGGCTTAAAATTTTTATTTATATTATATATATATTTTATCACTGATGTCTTTTCTTTTTTCTTTTTTTTTTTAAAGATTTATTTATTGTTATATGTAAGAACACTGTAGCTGTCTTCAGACACACCAGAAGAGGACGTGAGATCTTATTATGGGTGGTTGTGAGCCACCATGTATGTGGTTGCTGGGATTTGAACTCAGGACCTTTGGAAGAGCAGTCGGTATTCTTACCTGCTGAGCCATCTCACCAGCCCTATTTATATTATTTTTAATTGTGAATATATGTGAATGTCTGGGCATGGAGTTTGCACATGAATGTGGTGCCCATGGGGGTCAGAAGAGCAGAACAGATCCCCTGGAGCTGAAGTTGCAGGTGGCTGTGTGCTGCTGGGCATGAGTGCTGTGCACCAAAACAGGTCCTCTGGAAGAACTCCTTAGCCACCTCTCTAGCCCACCACAGCTTATTCTTGATGGCTGGGTTTTGGGCAGCTCCTGATGGATCTAGGAAGGCAGTCTGTTTATGAACTAGATTGCAGTGAACTGACCCCATATATTTCAGTCTCACTGATTCTAAGGTTATCTGACAATGCCCCCCTCCTCTTTCTTTACTTCCTATTGTTTCTATTTTTTCGTTTGTGGATTTTGTTTTGAGACAAAGTCTTGATCTACAGCCTCAAATGTGTGATTCTCCTTACTCTCCCTAGTTCTAGGATCACAAGAGGGCACCACTTCATCTGGCTGGCAGCGCTTATTGCTAATCCTTGGTCTGCAGCCTGATATTAAAAACCCTTGCCATCCTTTGAAGCATCACATTAAATTCTGCATGTGTGCTGTTAATATATACACCTATTGACATGTACTTACAGATGCTCAAGATGAGGTTATTTAACCTTGAAAGTGAAAGTGCTGAACTCACCAGTGACTGTTTAGCTCTAGACATAATTTGTATGGAAAGATCAGGATTGTATTTAAATGTTTCAAGCAGATTTTTAAGTCTTCAGAAGAGAAATTTCAGAGATCTCCTGCTGATTTTCTAGTAACACCCCCCCCACACACACACACGCACACACACACACACACACACATAGCCCTCCCTTCATCCACTACCAGGCTGTAAGAATGTAAGATGTACAGGTGTTAGATGGGTTAGTATGTGATAGACTACATGAAGTCTTTACTGCCAACTCTCACCATATGGAGTTCGCTTAGCCCCTTGGTCCCCATGGACCTGTGTAAAGAGCTGAATTGTTTAGCTGTTCACTTAGTGAAACAGCATGCCAATCCTCATCTTCAACTGACACTGTTCTTGAACAGGGTATGTGGCTCATGAATTCATTTTGGACACCCGACCCTTCAAAAAGTCTGCCAATATTGAGGCTGTGGATGTTGCCAAGAGGCTCCAAGATTATGGTAAGTGGCTTTTGACAGTCATACAATTGTTCCTATAGGCTATGGACCATTTCCTAGAAGCACTTGCAGTTTTAGACAATATGTCCAAGAACCGAGTGTCCTGGTCCCAAATGGCCATTACTCAGCCCCTGGCCAGGAGGTGAGCCAGAAGGGAGGGAGGAATGCTGCCATCAGCTCGAAGGCTGCCAAGAAGAGACAGTGAGGAACTGGTTGTTAATTCACTAATAATCAGTTTTTCTGGCACTACTCCATTTATTGTGTGTAATTCTGCACAATAGGTCATCCATTCACGAGGAGTCATGTGTGGGCCTCCTATTAAGATGTGTCAGTAAGACTGTTTAAAGTGTCTAATGTACATTTCTTCTCGCAACAAGCCATTAAGGAGCTGAGGAGGCGGCTCAGTGGTTAAAAGCACTCTCTGCCCCTGCAGAGAGCCTGGCTTCCACTCCCAGCATGCGGCACCCTTGTGGTGGTTACAGCCAGCAACATCTGGGTGCCTCCCTTCCTGACTTAGGGTCAAGATCCAGGAATCTGTTTCTAGAATAGTACATGGATGGTTCCAGGTGTGGATGATTCCAGATGTGGGAGCCACTAAAGCAGACTATGAATAGAATTTGCTCACACAAGGCATTGAGGACAGACTTTAATGGGTTATGAAATAGGTAAAAACCAAAACAACTCCTTGCTGGCTAGGCGACACAGGTGCATGCTTTTGTCGTCAAAGCCTATTAAATGGGTTAGCTAAGGTCCGTGTATTTCACTCTAAAGTTTATGACAAAATGCAAAAATAGGGAATTCTTATTACTGATGGACAGTCTAAAATGCTTACAAAATAAAATGTTCTGACAGTTGCAGCGTTCTTTGAATTACCAAAAAAATAAGTTGGGGCTGGCAATATAGCTCAGTGGTAAGTGCAGTCAAGCTTGGTGGCCTGAGTTCTATCCCTGGGACCCACATGGTGGAATGAGAGCTAACTCCCCAAAAGTTCCCAGTACACAAACACCCATATACACACATATGCTAAATACACAAAAACAATTAAAAAACAACATGGAGGAATCTATAGGGCATATGTGGGTACCTTGCTACAGTGCTTTCAAATTACTCATGGACTTGAAAAATTTTTATTAAAATAATGTTGGCAAACTAGTCAGTTAAGGCACGGAGGCGGGACAGCAACAGGGATCAATGAGGTCTGCCAGACCTTGGGAACCTCTGGTGTCTGCATTAGCTGGATGGTTCATGAGTCCGGGAGATTATGCTTACTCTTAAAATGGTTTCAGAGATGGGATGGGTAGCATCCAGTGGAAATCCACATGAGCAGGAATAAGGGCCTGGGCTGGACCTTTAGCACAACACACCAAAAGTGACTCCCAGATTTGTCTAAGAAATGAGGGGAAGCAGTGTTTGCCTTTGTCCAGAAAAATCTCTCTCGATCATGTTTTTGTTTCTTAATTCATCCTACAAACAAAAACTTCAGGAGTGTTTCTAGTGTGTTCAGGAAAAGGCAGAGATTTCACACACGCTGCCCCAGACCTCAGTTCTTCACATGGCGAATGATGACAGTGAGATTTGCTTACTTCCTCTTTAACTTTTGATTGGCTGTTTCTCGTCATTACAGCACACCGTCATAAACAGTTTGGCTTTGCTTTTCTTTTTTAATGGTGGTTGTTGCTTTCTTTTGAGGCATCATGGCTTGAATCTAAGGCCTTGGGGATGCTAAGCATACAGTCTGAAGCTAAGTGTGAACTTCAGTCTAGAAAGATTCTAGAATACAGTGAAGTGGAAATTCCACTCTAATTTTGTCATGTTGACCTGCTAAAACATATACATACCTTACAATGCTTGTAAGAGCTATGTTATAAATTATAAATGTGTGAACTTTGGACTTAGACACATTCCTCTGGTCTCCCTTTGCAGGATTTCATGCCCCTACCATGTCCTGGCCTGTGGCAGGGACTCTCATGATTGAGCCCACTGAGTCAGAAGACAAGGCGGAGCTGGACAGATTCTGTGATGCTATGATCAGCATCCGGCAAGAAATTGCTGACATAGAGGAGGGCCGCATTGACTCGAGGGTCAACCCCCTAAAGGTACACAAACATTCTACAAAACTGAAACTGGTGTCTAGGAGTGTGCTGACCCTCCCTGAACTCTCTGTGATTAGTTTCTTGCCTAGAATGAGAAAAGTATGAGAAATTTCTATGTTCTTGAATGGCTGTGGTAGTTACTTGGTGGACCTTGGTTGTAGGAGCTGTAGACACCACCTGAAACCAACTGATTGTGAAGAAGGGAGCAGAGGAAGGAGGCTCGCTAACTGGAGAGTTCTTCTCATTCCGTTTGTGTCATAGCATTTGTTTACTTCCCTCATGAGCTCTCTCTATAAACCCAGTTCTTGTATTGGCATAGCAACCTGAGACCAACTTAACTGGTATTTGATTCAGCCTGGGAGTTTAGCAATGCTTATGGCCCATGTGGAGAAAAGTTCAACATGTCCCCAATCTCTTCCAAAACCCATTACCTTTATAATCTCACTTTTCTGGTTAACTGTAAACATTAACCAGGAGATGACTTGAGAAGAATGCTCTGTGGACAGCAGTTGCATCTCCATGGCTATAAGCCAGAGAATGAGATACTGTAGTAGCTCTTTCAGAACTGCCTGCCTGGAGGTGCGTTGTGGAGATGCTAAAAGGCTAGGACCTTCCTTGAAATACTGTAGCAAAGGGAGGATCTTCCTCATAGTATGATGCTACATTGTCAGGTGTGACAGCTCCGTGTTACTGTGTGCATAGTGTAAATGCAGGGGAGGTAGCAGTCACCAGATTCAGGGTTAGATGTCGGGGTGAGGTGTGGGAGAAAGCAGCACATTGTTTTGACCAGACCCTCTGCCACCATCTCTCTGTCCAGATGTCTCCACACTCCTTAACCTGTGTCACATCCTCCCACTGGGATCGGCCATATTCTAGAGAGGTAGCAGCATTTCCGCTGGTAAGTTCTCTGAACTCTGCCAACCACGGTGTTGTCATAGCCACCCCCGACTCCTGCCTCCTGAGGTTTCCCATCCACAGTGTCCTGTGTAAAGTGTATGTGGGATACCTGGTGAAGTGTAGATGATGAGGAACCAAGGGGTCAGACAGCCCCCAAGGGTCATCAGACCCAGGCCTAGAAACCCACAGGCTCAGGGATTAACACTGAATGGCAGTCCTGGTCGGATGGCTCAATGTGTTTCCACCATGGGGAGGTGGATTTAATGTGATCTGACTTTTCTTTTAAAGATTGATTGATTATCTGTGTGTGGGAGGGGCAGGAGGTGGAGGTTAAGTGTGTATGAGTTTCTAGGACCCTTCTTGCATGCAGAAGCCCCTGGAGGTAAGGAGATCAGCTTCACTGGAACTTTCATTTCGGGTGGTTTGTGGGCTGCCGTGTGGGTGCTGTGAACTGAACATAAGGCCTCTGCAAGAGCAGTACGTGTTCTTAACCACTGAGCCATCTCCCTAGCCTCTAGCGTTTCTCTCTGATCCCAGAGGCATAGAGACAAGACTCCAAAGTTGAAATTGTGAAAAATGGGTTTTGGCATGTGTTGGGCCACTGGTGCTTGGGCTGTGGGAACATCCAAAAATCACAACTTCTTGATTTCCCCCAAAGGGCTCGGAACATCCCAAAATGTCCATCCTTTCCTTTTCAGCCCTTTGTGAAACCAGAGAACAAATTCTGGCCAACCATCGCTCGGATTGATGACATCTATGGAGATCAGCACCTGGTCTGCACCTGCCCATCCATGGAGGTCTATGAGTCTCCATTTTCTGAACAGAAAAGAGCCTCTTCTCAGTCCTTTCTCCTAAGCTCAAAGGATTGACCCGATGTCTCTTGCTGGAGCATTTGAGAGCAAGGCTATTTCTTCTCCTTCACGTGGCTCACACATGAGTTTTATACGCTGTATATTTTTATAATCTTTCAAGGCAATGTAAACACGATTAGCATGGTGAGTGGCAGTCGCCTGCTCTACGACAGGGCAGCTGCTGTTCGTGTTGCCTTGATTGGGAGCCATTTAGTTTGCCGGATAGAAAATTCAGGGTGCGCTAGCAATTTTAATGTTTTAATTCAAGAAGTTTGCAGAGGTCAGAGCCTATGCTGGGAATTCAATAGACATTTGTTGTTGTTCCAAATAAGTCCTTGTGGACTGTGCCCTCTGTGGGAAACCCCAGGGCAAATGTTTACATTTTGTACACACTGAAGAATTCTTCCTCACTAATGTGCCTGATCTGTCACAGCATTTGAGTGTCTTCCTTTCACTGTGTGGGGTTTTTTTTATCTGCTTTTATTAGTGTTCTAATAAAACTGAGTTTGAATAATGCCGTCCCACTTGACTTTACACCCATGATACATATACAAGACTCGGGAAGCTGAAGGGCAGTGAGAGCTCTCAGTCCCACATCGACACTTACGCTGACTGTAGCCCTAGCTTTTGACTGACGAAGGACAGTGTGTATAGCCTGTTTACCAGAGAAGGCCACTCTGGCCCTTTTCATCTTGGGCCATATGTAACATAACCTCAACTTACCAAAGTTCAAAGAGCAGTTTCTTTGAAGCCCAGAGATAACCAGCCCAGGGCTCATGGCCCTTTGGGGGGAGAGGCAGAATCCATGAATGAACATGGAAGGGGTGGATCAAGCCCTAAGTAAACATGCCTTTGACAGGGACCAGTGTCTCAGACCCATGGGAACAGGCAAAGCCACACCCATGTCAAACTGAGGAAACAGGCAGAGCTGCTGGTCCTTGTGCCTTGTGCAGATGTTGGTAGTGTGTATGGAAACTGGCAGTCGCAGTCGCAGTCGCAGCTTCCGTCTGGGTGACTGCAACCTCAGACAGACCTCCTATTGAGACAACCTAACTCCTCACCCTGAACATAAATAACAAAGTTGCTGAAATTCCAGGCTTTTACGTAGTTGGTGCCACTTCATCAGAACTGGCATGGCCCACCCAATCCCAGCATTCCTGTCTGCCTGTCCTTTCTTCATTCCCTTGTCACGTCAGTCATGCCTCCAGGACCAAGCAATCTTTCAATCATACCCTCTTGCATCTTTTGCACAGTGCACACCTAGGACCTCAGGGTGGCTGCTCTTCATTCAAGCATCTTACACACCAGTTAGTCAAGAAAAGGGGGAAAAAAAACAAAAGCAAAAGGCAGACCCTGTCTTCTCTTGACTACCTTTCCAAGCAGTTCCACCTAATAATCACTTCTGCTGGCTTCTTAGCAAGACCCTCGCTCCTAGCTACAAAAGGGTACGGAGACTTCTACTCGAGCATGCTGCTGCCCAGCATGAAACCTTTATTAACGTCATGGGGCAAAGGATGAGTTTGTGGTGGGCAGCTAGCAATCACGCGCCATCTTCTCGCCTGACAGTTCCTAAGAGTTGCTGGGAGGCTCTTGTACCTGCTTTCTTGCCAGTTGCTCACCCCAACAATTACACAATCACTAAGCTTCATGCTAGCTACCTGAACAGGTCTGTGTGCTCTTGTGAAATTCTCCACCACCGTCCACATGGTCACACATAAAAAACATAGAGAACACCTGTTTCAGCCTAACAAAAGTAGTACCGAAGCTATGGGGTCGCTGCTTTTCGTTCCCTCCACTAATAATTAAGTTAATAGGTATTGAGCACTTCTCAGGTACTATGTGCCTGTCACAAAACACAAGATTCCGGAGGTCACATGCTTGGTAAGAATTTGAATCTAGCTCCAGGGCCTAACAGCCAAACAGGAGACCAGGCTACCATGGCAACAGCAAACCTAAAAGGGAGGGGGGAAGTGAAAGGGAAAGGTCAACATCTGAATGCAGTGGCCCTTTATCTGGAAGCACCGATGTGTGAAAAGTTTTGCTAAAGTGCTTGCAGCTGGTTGCTAAGGCCGCTTTCCCAGCTGGCCAGCTCTATCTGCCTCTATCTGCTTGTCCTGGACTATTGCATCGCTCATGTGTTTACCTCGTGCTATGTTGGTCCTCTCCCACCTCTGGGTTTTGGCCTGTAGGGACTTTCCACCTGGAGTGCTGCCCCTCACCCTGCACCCCTAACACTTTGCTTGGCTCCTCTTCTCTGGATTTCAACACCTCGTCATGGTCTTCCTTAGATCCACGAGAAATAGGTGACTTTTTCTCTTCAATCTCCCCACTGTTTGTTCCTTCCTTTTAAAAACCAAGTTTTGTTACTCAACTTTTTGTTTTTCTGCCTCAGACTAAGTGCCTTGAAAACAGGACCATATCTCAGTGATCACTGGATTTCCAGCAGAGAGTAAGGCCTTCCTATGCTGTGTTAACTAGAGCATCATGTGGCTAAAGGAACAGGATCCTGAGTCATCCTGTGTGGGAACTTGCAATGTCTGCGGTGAGCGGCTCTTTCTAAGTTATGTGCCAAACCACCCAGCCTTGAAGATAGCCCCTGGCTTCGTGTAGAACGCACTCCTAATTAAAAACAGTTTTGCTTGTTCTGGCCAAACACATACCCTAAGGTATAGTCCTCGAGCTATCCTTAGCTGTACAATGGAGCTGCCTTAAGTACAAAGCTGTGTAGAAGTGCCTTTGAATGATTAGAGTAGGACTTTAAGAAAGGCCTGTGCCTGTGTCCTATGCACTAGGATCCCTCTCTCTGAGCCATTCCGGGAACATCTGACAGGATACGAGGACTCTGCTCTATAATAGAAGCAATGAAATCCTTATGCCTTGGAAACATCCCTGATCCATTCATTATCTGGCCCAGTGCCCTGCAGAGCAGCAAAAACCTTTCAGTTTCTGAACTGCCTGGCTCAGGTGTCTTTTACACCTAGAAAGTGCCTCACTAATCCTGTATCTGGCCAAGAAGCTCTATTATTTTGTCAGTGATGATATCATGCCCCTTTTCTGGGTAGAAGACTTCCTTTTGTCTTTTTTCCCTCATATTTTAGAGAACCTTCTGGAACGATAGGTCTTTGATGGATGGGTCTTCAGAGGCTGAATTTTTGTCAGTGTTGTATCAATTTGTGGAGTAGGAGGGCCAGAGTGCACTTTCTAGGCAAGCCCTCTAACTTCTGAAGTACATCCCCAGCCCATAAAGGCTAATTTTACTACTTTGAGAATAGATCCTTTTGGCTTGGCTAAGTGAGGTGCTCATAACTCTGCGTTTTGATCTGCTAGGCTCAATCCTTCCTGAACCAAGTCAAGAAAACGTGGTTCCTCTACCCCTCCTTCCACCAGGTTTTCTCTCTCCCAGCCAAGGTAATGCAACTGGAAAGGGCACTATGCAAGAGCCCATATCTGAGACCAAGGCTAAGTATGCCAGTGGCAGGGGAGTGAATGTCTCAGGGGCTTGAAGTTGAAAACTAAATCCAGAGAACACTGACTTCTGAGAGAGAGGTTCGTGTTGGGGTAGGCAGGGCTGTCATGGAAACGCAGGGTGCAATACTAGGGAGCGGTACAGGCTAAGACTCATGATCATGTGATTTTTTTTTTCCTCCCTGGTGTGTTTCTTACCTGTTTATGTGATTCAAGTTCACTGACTGCTCCATCTCTCCCTCTCCCTATCATTCCTCATGATGGTTAATCTTGACTGAATCTGAAACTCAACTAAGAGACTTGTCCCTGGAAGGTCACCAAGGGCATTTCCAGGAAGGAGTAAGGGCCACAGCTCCCTCCCATCAGCAGCCCACAGTCGAAGCAGCTCTGCTCGTGACTCATCTGCTTTGTGGTGATGGCTGCCGCTGTCATCCAGCACTTCTTTTAGCCTTCCAATGTGGACTAGAGACCAGTGGTTCCCCAGGAATCCTCTAGCCTGTGGACAGACAACTAAAACTGCAGAGGCATCAGGCAGCTACTGGGTTCTGGGCCTCTGTAGTATTCAGTCATTGCTGAGAGTGCCTAGCCCTTCCTGTCTAAGCCGACGTAATAAATCCCTTTTCCTAATTCTGTCTGCCCCTGCTCATCCACTGGAATCAACATAACAGACAGGGATGGGCTTGATCATCTCTGCCTCTCAATGGTTGGAAGGATTTATGTTTAAAACACACACACACACACACACACACACACAC
>JADRCD010200321.1:0-40759 GCA_019843815.1 Montemys delectorum | reverse complement strand
TGAGAGAGAGAGAGAGAGAGAGAGAGAGAGAGAGAGAGAGAGAGAGAGAGAGAGAGAGGTGTCAAATAATGCAAACAATTTCTGGTCAAATATGACCAAACATGAGTAGGAATGCTACTTTTGCTTACTGGGAAAAGAAAGTCAATAAGTAAACTTTTATATCCAATCCTTTAAGCATGTTTTCACTGTAGCTTGGATGGATGTTGAAAGGAATGACTAGCAAATGAAATCATAGATACATAATTTGTCTGAGTATGATAGGTATAGTATACATGACTAGATACACATTGCTTAGAGACTAATACTTCCTGGTTCAGTCTCATTAAGAGAATTTCAATTTTCATAGGATGGCAATGTCCCAAGCCTTAAAAACAAACAAAAAATAATAATAAAGACCAGGGCTTGGGCATTAGCTTATGACTCAGAGTAAGATGGCTCATGGTTCAGTGAATAAATTGGTTGCTGTGAATCATGAGTGACAAAAGCCATCTAGGAAAGGTTGTGGCAAGCAAATAAGTTTCCTGGAGATGGCCCATCATTTTTCACGGCTGCAATGTGTGCTTATCTTTGCTGACATGCCCACCCTATTGGACAAACTTTTGCAGATCAACATGAAGATGAACTTTTATGAATTAATGCTGTTTAGACGAATAAAGGACTTTATAAAATTCCTTATTTGTTCAAATAATTTTAAGAAGAAAGTTTAAGGAGATGGTTTTAGTTGTTTTACCAGAAAGATGTAATAAAGTTAGAATCAAGAGTAGAATGTGTCCCGTTCTCATAGAACACTAAGTAAAGGCTGCATAATGAGGAATACAGTGAGCTTTCACAAATTGCACTAAGAGAAATAAGCTTGAGACAGTTTTTTGATTAAGGAAAAACATTCATTCTAGGTCAAGTCCAAGGATGAAGCCACGGGTGTGCACTATGATAAAGTAAGTCCATGTGAAACTCTTGATTTGAACTTATAATGAACTTACAGAATGAAACACTGTTCTGAACTCCTGTAACTCCCCTTTTGAGTAACATTTTATCTATGAGGTAATTTTAGAAAGGTATAAATTGGTAAAAAGGTATCAATTGCCAGAGAGAAGATATAACATGTGGTCTTTGGGGCTCTTCTCTATACACCAAATACATACATGTATATATGTCTGCCTGTCTATATGTGTATTCAGTATGCCTATATGTCTGTCTGTCTGTCTATATGTATGTACATACATACATATGTAGGTATATGTGTATGTATATAAGTATGCATGTGCACTTGTGAAACTGATGAAACAGGTGGTTGGGCCCAGACAGAATGTGTGTGTGTATGTGTGTGTGTGTGTGTGTGTGTGTGTGTGTGTGTGTGTGTGTGTGTATTTGTGTGTGTGTGCATGTGTGTGTATTTGTGTGTGTGTGTGTGTGTGTGTGTGTGTGTGACTTCTTCTTTTCTTCCTTTTCTTTTTTCTCTGGCTCACAAAGAGTTAACTAATTCCAAGTCTCTTTCCTGGCCACTGAGGACCCATAGAGCTGAAGAGGAAAGAACTGAGGTTTAGTCTTTTTTCTTAATCCCCTGCTACTATCAGCAAGAGTTAAACTGCCAGAAGCTTTTGGGCTTTTGGCCACAGAACAACAAAGTTAAAGAAAGTTAACTTGATAAAAGTAAGCAGCTTTTGGCCATGCAATTGATGACTCCAAACCCCCTCTCTGCCTTCCTCAGGGAGTTGGATGCCATGCTAGCACATGAGAAACCAGGTGTGCTTTTTCATCAACCAAGTTTTAAAAAAAATAATAAAATTGCATTGATGATGCAAGTCTGTAACCCCAGCGCTGTGGGTTTGCAGAGAGAAGGGTATATTGAAGGCTCACTGGCAGTTAGTGTGACTAAAATGGTAAACTGCAGATTCACTTAGAAACCCTATCTCAAAAACCAAGGTGGAGAGTGACTAAGCAAAACACTGGACAATGACCTCTGATCTCAAAACATATGTGCACATATCTACATGCACATGCACACACACTCCTATGACACTAGGTTCTTTTGTAGCCAATGGTATCTGTAAGAGGAAGTTCAGATAAGTTAAGTTTTTAGTTTGTAGTAATGTCTCAAAGTTTAAAATGACTGTTTGTCCTTCTTCCCTCATGCACTTCCTTGCTCCTATATTGATAATATGATTTTTATTTTTTCTGCAATTATGCTAGAAGCATAGTACAGTTGATAGGCACAGTAACTAAGGTCTACACCCCCTCATTAGTCCCTGAAATGGCCACCCTGATGCTTTTGCATCGTAATAAACCAGTTGCTCCTTTTAGTAGTGCCAAATCTGTGACCTTCAGCTCAGTCAATATTAACAGGTAAATGCAAAATAACAAGCATACAATATTCTTAGAATTCCTTGGGAAATTTTATTCCCAGCCAGTTGCTTTCTTTTGTTCTGAAGAAATATGTGTTAATTGTCCTCGTGTCTCACCAAAACCAATTTGCACACTTGGAGGAAGTCAGTTTTGAGGGCTATGATTTTGGTAATAAAGGAAAACTAAGAGAGTCAAAATTCATCAAATTTCTCCTAAATATAGTTATTTTTGTGAAAAACAAT
The DNA here is from genome assembly GCA_019843815.1 of Montemys delectorum. Lineage (NCBI taxonomy): Eukaryota > Metazoa > Chordata > Mammalia > Rodentia > Muridae > Montemys > Montemys delectorum. The sequence continues at coordinate 38,174 of JADRCD010200321.1, read as the reverse complement.
AAAAATAAACCTAAATGGATATGGTCATGATGCCATTTGTATCAATAAAAAATGGCTCTGTAATGAAGAGACAGAATCAATGACAGTACATATTGTCCTCATGCAATGCTGCACCAGGTCATTCTCCAACTATTCAGAAAAAACAAACTACAAATCCCAATGCAAAGGAGAAAACAGTGGTTTGGAAGGGAGATTCTTAGTCTATTTGGCCATGCTGACACCCAAGGGATCTTAGTATTTCAGATGATGAATTCTAGTTCTAGATAAGCAATGCTAACTGTATTTAGATAGAAAACTTCTCCTTCACCAACCACTGTGGAACCTGAGCTATCAATATCCAGTTTCTAGGACTAGTACTCCTGTCCCTCAAATTTTCATTCTGTATTTGTCGAAACACTGATATCAGTACCATCTCTTCTACCTCTGCCCCTGAGGTTGTATAGTTCTTGGTCAGTGTCAGCACAATTTAAACAGACATGCCCTGTGCACTCAACAGATGTGCTGAAGACCGCTCAGAGACACTGGGATGCAGTGCAGAACCCTGCTTTTTCATCCTAGATGAAGAGGGTGGAGCTCCAGGGATGTAAGTGTGCCAAACTGTCCTTGGAAGACGTGAGCTTACAGCTACCTATGTGGCTGAAATTTGACCTGACTAGGGTAGTGATGGAATGAGGAAAGGACAAACACACAGACACATGTACAGAAAAGCTGGAATCAGGTAGACTATGCCCAATATGGAGTTCATAACCTGGAACCTCAGTGCCTTTATTATGAGCATACCAGAAGATAAGAGTTCGCTAGTCTCCCTAGAAGGTCTCTGTAGGTTCTAGTTTTGGGTTGTGAACATGCAGCAAGAAGAAGCTTGAGTTATTAGTTGTTACACACACTGACAACATTCTATTCTGATTCTGATCTTGGGGAGAACCTTTCCTATTTTTCATGGATTTGAGGTATTGCTCCTTGGCATGGCCATGCCTGGGCCAGGAATACACATTCATTCAGGATTTCTTCAGCTCTCCAAAGGAGCTGCTGGCAGGTAACAGTTCCTGTGAATGACACAGAAGGGGCAGGAAAAAAAGAGAGAGCTTGAGAGTTGTGAGGAAGACATTGGTTGATCATTCCTTATTCTTTTCCTTTCCCACCTCTCACCTCTGATTCTTTCCCACTTCCTGAGTCACACTGGGAGCATACCAAAGAAACCATGAGATTTAGTAGCTCCAAAAGGTGCAAAGTTGAGGGACTCCTTGAAAAGGCTTTTGTCGCAGATAAAAGGAGAAAGACCAACCAGAAAGAAGAGCTTCTTTCACCATATTGGCAAAGATCCTTTTTCTGTACCTGTACACATCCATGTAAAGATTTGGCCTTGAGAAGTATGATTTAGTGACCATAAAGTGTTAGACCTAAGGACAAGAACTGAAGATGCTGTAGAATGAAAAAAATAAAGAACATGGGACCTCATGACCTTAAGCCACCAACAAGTCTAAGAACAATTATTCAACTATTTATATGCATACTATTAATATAAACTGTCCACTCTTCTCCTCCATCCTGAATTCTAAAACAACTGGCACAGACTGGCATAAGAAGGAGTAGAACCTGCAAGTTCATAACCTACACAAACGCAACAACAAAAGGTGATCCAGGCATTGCAAGAGTAAGAGCCACATCCACAAGCAACCCATCAAAACCTAGCATGTAAGGCCTTAGAAACAGCTACTAGCAGAAAAGCAGCTAGCTAGAACAGTTTGCAGTGAATGTAGGTGACCTCTGGAAGGAATTACAAAGCTTCCTTCTCAGTAACAGTGTGCTTGCTTAACTTGCAGGCATAACTAGGAAGAGTAAGAGAGCCATAGGGAAAACTTACCAGTGGGAACAACGGTAATTTTATTTTTATTAATAATTAACCATTGCCTTGTTTTATTTTTAATAATTAGTATCCTAATGGGAAGGTGAGGCGTAAAGGATGATGATTTATATTGGAGGAGAAACATAAAAAGAACATGCAATTAAATGATTAGCTGTAAGCCATAGTCAAAAAGCAGCTCCACGTCAACAGCCAAAAAACCAGCAAAGGTGAGATGGCAAATACCTTAGATCTCCATTCAACCTCTGTCTCTCAGGCACTATCCTGATGACTCAGCACACACACACTTGAGTCACTCTGATTCCTGGCACCTCCTAGAAACTAAGCTGGGATATGAAGAAAATGCAAATTAAATAGACAAATCAAACCAGCTCATTCAAATCATTGTAATTAAGACAGTCCATTCATTCTCTGATACTTGCACAATTAAAATAAAAAGGAAGAAGGGGAGAAAAAAAGATATAAGAAAAACCAGAATAAGCCAGCGAGTCATGGCAATGTTTAAAAGTTAGCTGTTTTCAAACAGTAGACAAAGTAGACAAAACTGAAACATCTATATCCAAAAGAGCTGGGGAAATAGCTCAGTTGCAAAAACATGAGGACCCAAGTTCATATTCCCAATATCCATATACAAAGTAGGGCATGGTAGCATACAACAGCTGTGGGGGCTAAAGACAGAGGCAAGAGGATTCCTGCAGCTTGGTGGAAAATCAGCCCAATTCAAGCAGGTAACCTCAGGTTCAACAAAAGACACTATCTCAAAAAAAAAAAAAATAAGGTGTACAGTTGCTTAGTTATACACATGTACACTCATGAACAGGTACACATGCATGTACAACATACACACATTTAGCAAAAATATAAAACTAGCAGAAAGAAAAGAAATACTCTATAAATGGGACCAAAGAGGTGGTTCAGGGGGTGAAGGGCCTTGTTTCCAAATCTGACCACTTGAGTTCAATCTTTGGGACCCACATAATTCAAGGACAGAATCCACTCCCCCAGGGGTCCTCTCATGTCTATATATGAATTATGATATCTATAAGCATGTGTACATGTCTTTGTTTGCACACATATTCATACACTAAAAATAAATGTAAATTAAAAAGAGAAATACTTTGCAAATATGTAAAAATGTTGCTTGAGAGTTAACTCAGGTTTGGCCAGTATTTTATTTTTATTAGTTAGCCACACTGCAAGTCTTTCAAAATAACATGAGATGACTTGAAATAGTCTCCATAAACCATAGAGCCTTTTGAACATAAATCTGCCTACCTGAGGCCACACCCTTGCCTTGCCTCATCCTGGCCTGTAATTAATCCCTTGCTGTCTTGAATTCAGGAAGTTTATGAGGGTGTAACAAGGTTACCAACCACTAAGAGCTCTCACCTCATTGCAGAGTCGATTTATCTGATGTTTCTGGAAGGGAGTTTGAATAAGAGTCATATTAACCAAGAATTTTTATTATAGAAAGAATTGACTGATACAATTAACAGATATTTAAAAACATTTGCAAAAATGTATATGTCATATGAAGATTTGGCAGGTTTCAATGAGTGATTATATCTTACAACATTAAAGATATTTCAATAGATTCTAAAAATTGCAAAATAAAAACCCCACATTTTCTGGCTAGTTTGCAAGAACTAAGCATTCTCTTTTGCTAAGTGCAGAATTCACACACCTCCTCTCCACCTAACCTGTCACCACTGAGTTAGAGCAGTCACTCTATGGGAAAGACTGGTGACTACTCATGGTGATATTTTTTCCAGCTAGAAATACATGTAAAAATTTCCATTTATCTCTTTTAAGCAGAACCCATGGCTTGATTCTCCAAACTAAATTTGATATTGAGGGTGATATTGAGGTCCCATCAATAAGTGCTTCTAATCAATCATTGTAACTGTCACTTATTGCTACCTAAAAACTTTTTCAGAAGCTTAATTGTTATCTGAGGGTAAAAAATCAAACAAAAAAAAAACCCCTCCTATTTTATCACAAGTTGGCAAATATCACTGATGGTTCTAAATAGGAAAATGGAATACCTTGAAGGAACACTAAATGATAGGAAATCTCTGAGCCTTCATGCCTGTCATCAGTGGGTTTGTTGAACGGGGTACCTATAGGTAGCCTCTCCAACATGGTAATCTCAAAAGAGCCAGAACTTAATACATTGTGGCTCAGATTCAAGAATGAAGCAGCTTTGCCTTTAGTAATCTTTCACCAGAAGTCATCAATGGTCTCTACTGGTTACTGCCAAAGCAGTCACAAGCCATCTTGAATCAAAAGATAATGTGTGTAACACCATCTCATCTATTAAGGAAAGTTGTCTGATCATGTTTAATCACAATAGTTAAACAGGAATAGACATGACACTGGGAGCATCCAAAGTGTCTTAAATCTCTGAGGTTATTATGCAAGGTCATGGGCTGCATAGCCACCAGAATTCTTGTACAGTATATGTAATTAAAGGGGAGGTGGAAAGAGTCTACTAGTTTGAATCACATGTATTTAATCACAGCAAAGAATGAATCTATAAATTCTCATTTTATTAGAGATTTAAATTTTGATGTATTCAGAACATACCGGACTGGAGAGATTTCTCAGTGGTTAGAGAATTTACTGCTATTGCAAAGGACTGGAGTTCAGATCCACATATGATAATCACCCACATATGATAACTTACAACCTCCTGTAGCTCCAGCTTCCTAAAGACATGAGGCTTTCTGCTTGCCTCTGAGAGTACACAATACACTCACACGTATACATAAATATACATAAATATACACAAATATATAAAAACAAGTTAACCCCATAAAGTAAAACAAGTCCATTAGATTTAAATAATATCTCCTCTGCCATATTTCCTGTTATTTGCTGTATATAACAAATATCATACACAGCTCTGAATAACTTTATAATCTCACAGTTCTGTAGACATCACATCAGACAAAAGCTTCAGAGAGCTAAAGTCTCTGTGTCTAAGAGATGGTTCATATCTGGGATCTTGGAGAGAATCTATCTCTTGTTCATTTAGCTTCTTGAAGTCACAGAGCAGAGGTACCATTTCCTTGATGCCAACCACTCCTAACTTCTAGAGGCCATCCTCACTCCTTGGTTCTGCCTACTCTCATCTCCAAAGCAAACAGAGGCAAGTCAGGCTCTTCCTATCTTTCTTGTCTTTCTTTCTATTGCCTCTCTCTGACTTCAACCAGGAAGGATACTTAAGTGTTAAAGTTTCATGTGATTAGAAAAGATGCCGAGATCATGCCCTCATCCCAATCTTTCTTCCTTCATTTAAACACACCTCTAAATTCTCTTTGCCATATAACATATGCCCAATTTTGAGCATGAGGCTGTGGACGTCTCTTTGGAGTGTCACTCTTCTATCTGTGATACTCTCAACCTTCCATTTAAATTCCAATTTATTTTTGCAGTAGTATCAATATATAGTACGATGTCTGGACTTTCTTGTTTAGTTTAATTCTTAGCCTTAAGGTATCAACTACCAAGTCATATCCATAAAAATGGTAATTTATTTTATCTACCAGAGCACTTCCTCTCAAACATGTCCTTGCCTTTTCACACATTCATAAATGTTATATTCTAAAATGGAAGATGTCTAAATATAAGCATATTTTATAACTAAAGTATGCATTGCAATATAGTCATATTCTTTCTAGTGCAACCACAGTCACTATCTGTTGCATTTACCTTATGCTTTTCTTTTTTAGTGATTAGTTTTCTATGTGTTTATCATCACTGAAGTCTTCAAAGGAATTGAGAATTATTCTCAACACATTCTAACACAACAGATAATCAATTGGATTTTCTATCTTCTTGCTCTGGCTGGCTGGACCTTTGCCCTGCCTTGAGCTTGAATTGATTGCTGTCTAGTCTGCAGTAACTGTTAACCTGCAGATGTCTTTTCAGACTCACTCCCAGGATCCCATTAACATTTCTCCTGGGTGAAGAGCCATCTAATTCATGTTTCTTTTTGTGGGGAGTACATTCTTTGATAGCTCCCTGAGGGAAAAATGCACGCTGTCTATTTATTAGTTCCTTAAGTGTTTTTATTCCATTCTCACATTTGATTAACAGGCTCTGTATAGTAGTCTTGATTAGAAGTCTTCCTCCTTTTCTAATGTGATATGGAGATGTGGATATGGATAGTGTAGAAAACGGTCCACATGACAGCCTGAAGCCAAAAAGTCAAGAAAGTGAGAGGAACATTGTAGTATTTTAACTGAGATGTCCCTATAGTCTTGGGCATTTAAACACTTTTTCCTCAGTTGGTGGTACTTTTGCAGAGGATTAAGAGGTGCAGCCTTGCTGAAGAAAGATGTTGCTGGAGACTGGCTTGAAGAGCTTAAAGTCCTGCCCTCCTCCCTCTTTGCTCTCTCTTGGCTTTGTGATTGCAGTAAAGGATGTAAGTCCTCAGCACAGCATCCTGCTCCTGCTGCTGTGCCTGGTTTTTGCTGTCATGCTTTCCCATCATGACAGACTCTTACGTCTCTGTAAGTACAAACAAACTCACCTATGGTCATGATGGCCTTGGTCATGATTTCACCATAACAACAGGAAAGTAGAACGACCATTGTGAAGACAAGCCCACCTCCAGAATGTTCTCAGGCATCACCTTTAGAAGATAATAAACAGTCCTTGAGGGGGTAGGAAATGGTTTCCTAATGTACCAGAGTGTAGAGACATCAGAAAAAGTTTCATGGCCTTTTTTCAGAGCATAGACTTGCTCTATTTTGAAGACCATTCTAAAGCATCAACTCCTCCCTGAAAACCAGGTAGGAGACATAAAAATCCTCACTTTTCTATATGATCTCTCAGGATCATACATTTTTAACTCTTCTGTTTGAGTGTCTTCATCATATCTCCTAGAACACAGTAACAGTGTTTTGGTATCCTATCTGTGGTTTTGATATTCAAAAAGTCAAAAGTAACTGATACTGAAAACAATTGTTCTTCTTTTCTCTTTTAAAATCTGTACTAGAAATAAACATGTCTTTGTATGCCAGATATGAAGAACTAAAGAATCATATGCATTTTAGACTAAAAAACAAACAAACAAACAAACAAACAAAAAAAAGAACAAAAAAAAAAACCTCGTAGATTTCTTATACCTACAAATAAATGCAGCTCTTACTCCTCATCAAAGACGGTTCTTTTTGCAACAGAAAGTCACAACTGGTCAAATGCAGAGAACAACTGACCAACCATGAGGTGCCTAGCCCTAACTGGTACATCTACAACACAACTCCTACACCTAAAGCTTAGGGAAATTTTCAGAAGAAGGGGCAGAATTGAAAGAGCTAGAGAACCAAAGAGTCTACTGTAAGACTGTGTCATCTATATATGAAAAAGTAAAGCTACTCTTACGAAATTCAAGAAATATGGCTACTTAAACAAGACCTGAAGAATGACAACACCGGCTGTGATGCCGCCCTGGATGGGAGAAATGTTATGGGGCTTCACTTTTAGACACAAAGAACCATAGGCAGTTAATGGCTATGAAGAAAGGGAAAATTAGCCTTCCCCAGAATGACCTTCTGTACAGTTACCAAATACCAAGTGGTCAGCTTCCTTTAAAACATATACGTGCAAATGTTGCACCCATTCAGGATGGTCTGAAAGTACATCTACAACTACCAAGCTAATTATGATTGGCTGTTGCTAGGGAGTAGCACTAAAGAGTAAAACTTTGGTGCAACTTGAGTTCAGCTGCAGGTCAAGTTCTCAGGCCCTTTTTCTTTTAAAATAGAGGCTGGTCCCAAGATGGACACTGAAGAGATTCAGCAGGTTGCATTCATATACTTACTCATACATGTGTAGCAACAACAGAATGCACATATTTTGTCAATTTGTTTTACAAGACAAAAACAAAGCAAAACAAAGCTGAAAAGCCCTCATGCTTTCTAATGATCCATGAAAAAGTAGGGACTAGTAAGGTGGCTCAGCAGTTATGAGCACTTGCTGCTCTTGCAGAATAATCTTCATTTTGATTCCCAGACCATATATCATCATGGCTAGCAACAATGTTTAACTCTAGTTCCAGGAGATCTAATACCCTCTTCTGACCTCAAAGGTCACTACGCACATACACACACACACACACACACACACACACACACACACATACAGACACACACACACACACATACACACACACACACACACACACTACACATACACAAGTGCAGACCAAACACTAATATAGACAAAATAAAATGGATAAATATATACAAGAATCTGAACAGAAAAACCCTACTCTTATATTTATTGTTAGCAAATTATGCACATGTATCTATCTGCTAATATAATCATAGAAATTATTAATTTTAGTAACACTTTAGGAAATAACCAAGTCATAAATATTGGGTGTTGTGACAATGTCATAGCCTCCATTTCTAGGCTTTTATGTCTTTGTAGAAGAAAGATAGCTATACAACGAACAGCTAGTCTATGATTACATGCCAAAATTAGTATAACAAAGACATAATTTCTAACTGAGTTTGAGGAAAAACAAGGGAATTGGTACCAGAACTTTATTCTGTAGTCTATTTAGAAGAAAAATCAAAACAAAACCTAAACCACAACTTAATGAAACATATATAAGAAAATTCAAATTGATCTTTAGCATGTATTCAATCTCTATATCTGAATGAACATATGAATAGAAACTAGCATTATGTTGCTATAGCTGAAATTTTATGATGTTATAACTGGACTTTTATTCTAGGACTGACATGGAAACAAAAACTGAACAAAAATAAATATACTTCTTATAACTAGAGTTTTATAAATGTACTTTTTTTTTTTAACATTTCTGTTCCTTACATTTTAAGTTCCTCAAAAAACCATAGAGATATACTCCCATTTTATTCTGGCCTTAAAACCTAGTTCTTGCAAATAGGGAAATCCTTCTAACACATTTTAATAGCAGAGTTGGAATCCAAGGTTGTATCAATTAATAATGGACAATTTAGTGGTTGATAGATGTTATGTATTTGATGTTCTTGGATGAATTCTTTTATATTCTTGATTTAATAACATAGTAATTAAGCTTTTAATTAAATGTAGAACTAGCATTAAAGTGTTCAGTTACAGAGCAAATGTAGATAGTTTCTAAAATCTAATTGACTGAAGACAATATACATGTGCAGGTATTACAGAATGCTAGGCAGAAAGTAGAAAAAAAATCAATATCTGATTCAATTGTTCTAAGAACTTAAGTTCAGATTTCCCCTTCTAGTTGGCATTTGCTGGATTTCTGAATTCCACCAATTGTCTTTAAATTCTAAACAGGGAAAAACTATTTCCTTAAATGTAGTTTAAAAAAAAAAAAACACGCATGCACGCACAAAGAGAAACCAACCATCATTATAGCTGAAGTCTGCAGTTAGAATTCAAGCTGTGAGTGGGAGCCAAAGGCACAGACATAAAATATATTCCATGTTAGTTGTCCTTGCCAACTGAAAGCTTAAACATTACATGGATTCTAATAAGTGAATGACATTTGTATTTTTACCCCAAAATCAAAGTAAACAGATCAAAGCTACAGTTCACAATGGTTTTCTTGCTGTCTGAAGAAATATTCTCTCATGTGGAAAAGAAGAAAGTATGGCGTGGGTCAATGAGAAAGCTGGCTTTTAAAGTGAACAAACCATCAAAAACGTATTTTGCAAATGACTTAGAGTCATACAGGCACATTTCCTGAGAGCTCCCAGGTCCTAGCTAAGCAAAGTAATTATATATAATTTTGTTTCCTGCCTTTCCATGTTATTTTTCATTACTAAGGTTTCACTGTGCCAGTGAAACAAGAACCTGTAGGTTTTATAAGGAGAGTTCAGCAGCTAGACCCTTCTTTTATGATTAAGTCCATTTGCACAATAAGTCTGGGAAGCATGTATCAGAACTGAGAACTGAATCTTTAACAACAATAAAAATCAAACCTTTTTTGTTGGTTTGTAAAATGAAAGTTTGTTATATATTGGAATTACATTTGTCAGTGTCATAAAGAGTAAACAAAAGTAGTATTTCAGGACAAAGAGGATAAAACTGAAATTACAGTCAGAAATACCTTGAATAGAGAAGTGGGTAAGAATACACTAAAATCAAATCACCACAGGAATGTCTCTCAAAACATAGAGAGAGACAGAGACAGAGAGAGACAGAGACAGAGAGACAAACACACACACACACACACACAGAGAGAGAGAGAGAGAGAGAGAGAGAGAGAGAGAGAGAGAGAGAGACAGAGACAGAGACAGAGACAGAGACAGAGAGACAGAGAGAATCTTCTTAGTCATGGGTTGTGTTTGCCCACAAGCTTTAACTTGCCAAGATACCAGCTATAGAGACAAAAAATATGCAAAAACTTCATTAAAACTAAACATTTAACTAGTTGAAAACAGGGAGAATCCAGGGCTACATGGACAAGGCTACAGATTAGATTAAAGAGCTAATAGCAGAGCAACCTTCCACTAATAGATGCCCTACCGTCCTTGCTTGTGAGTGACATGAACCCCTGCTGCTTTGGGGATTTGAGCCTGGTTCTATACTGAAGGATTTTTGTTATTCTTCCTGATATTTCTAATCCAAGGGAAGCATTCCCAAAAGGACACTTTTGTCTTCCAGAAATGTCGGGAAACACTGCTGCTAATGTTGAAATCTGAGGTTACAGGGAAAGTCCTGAGCTCAGTACAAAATGGCAGACTACCTTTGTCAGCTGGGCTTCTTCTTCTTTAGGGGTCGACTACCTGAGCAATGTCATGTAGTCCTGCACCTGAAATTCCTGAGATGCCTCCCCCATGCTAATGAGGCATATTAGTAGCCTTAACCTTCAGCCAATTTTTGCCCACCCTGGATATTCTCATCCCATTTCCCAAAACTATATAACCTTTGCTTCAACCCAAATAAAGTGTGTGTGTATACGCCCACCCCAAATAAAGGTATATGCAGAACCTAAGATCATCTCAAAGAACTAGTTCATTGAAGATTGTCAAGAAGGTCTTTGCCTAAAAGAGCCGTAACACAAAGATCATTAGAGAAAGAAGACTGGGATCCTGTCTGTTCCAGACTCTGCTTCATCCCTCCAGCCTGGTGTGCAGCAGTGTCCAGACACCCTGAAAGGAAGAAAGCTGAGGATCCAGAATCACACAGGAGTGCTGGTCAGGCTGCATGGTCCTAAGTAGGAAAGAATGCAGTCTTGAACGAAACTAGTTACAAAACATGGCTACAAAACTCAACTGTAAGCTCAGGGAGATGTCTCAGTGGGTAGGCACTGAATTTCGATGTGCAACACCCACATAAAAACTGGGCATGGTAGTCATACCTATAATACCTACACTTGGGAGAGGGTGAGTTTTGATTATGGAGGTAGATCCCTGGGGCTCACTAGGTAGACATTCTAAGCTGAGACAGTAAGCTTGACTTCAAGGAGAGACTCTCTTCTTTCCTTTTTCTTTTTTTAAAGAATTATTTATTTAGTTTATGTATATGAGTACATTGTTGCTGTCTTCAGACACACCAGAAGAAGGCATTACATCCCATTACAGATGGTTGTGAGCCACCATGTGGTTGCTGGAAATTGAACTCAGGACCTCTGGAAGAGCAGTCAGTGCTCTTAACTGCTGAGCCATCTCTCCAGCCTGACTCTGTTTCAAAAAATAAGGCAGAGAAACCATTGAGGAAGAAATCCTTGTTAACTTTTGGCTTTCACATACTTGCACACATGTGTACACTACACACATGAACACCCGAATTCATGACTTCAGGAACATATACATGCAGATTTAGCTGTGCTTGAAGACACTACAGGTTCTTTGTCAGGATCAGGCCTCAGCATTCCCAGAAGTTCTTGAATTTTATTTCTGATCCAACCCTAGCAAACATCCAGTGGTTCCTTTTGACTGAAAGTCTTAGGTAGCCTAGGCTAACCTTGAACTTGCTACATAAGCAGAAGCTGATCTTGGACTCTTGGTTGTCTTCTTCTTCTTCTTCTTCTTCTTCTTCTTCTTCTTCTTCTTCTTCTTCTTCTTCTTCTTCTTCTTCTTCTTCTTCTTCTTCTTCTTTTTTAAGGTTTGTTTATTTATTTCATGTATGTGAGTACACTGTGGCTGTCTTCAGACACAGCAGAAGAGGGCTTCTGATCCTATTACAGATGGTTATGTGCTACCATGTGGTTGCTGGGAATTGAACTCAGGACCTCTGGAAAAGCAGTAAGTGCTCTTAACCGCTGAGCCATCTCTCCAGCCCCCTGGTCTTCTTTCCTATAACTTCTAAGTGCTAGGATTTTAGGTAGGAGTTCCATGTCCAGCTAAAAGCAGGCTCTAACATGGATTCATGAATGTTCTTCTGTGAAAATTGAATCACCTGAAAACAGAGCCCCATATTCACAGCATTAAACTTACTGCCACTTCAAAGGCCCAGATGGCACAGGACAAAACCATGTCTGGTAATGGAGTTTCAAGTCTACAGAGACAGGAAGAAGAATCCCTTGGTGATTGAGACAAAGCAGCCATGAGCTGCCCACATATATGCCAGGAATAAAGCTCAGGGTTTCTGAGGAACAACAAGCACTTTTAAAGTCGGGGCTGGGCAGTGTCTCTAGCCCCAGAGCAAAGATTTAAAAGATAAATAAAAACTTCACTGGAGGCCAAAATATCCAGCTCTATCAACATAAATTCAACTGAAATAAAGATTAAGTATTTTTAATTCAGAAGTTAAAAGCCTCAGAAAAGAAAGAAAACATCTTGGCCTGGGGCAGAGAAGTTAAGAATTTAAAGGTGGGAGTAAATTAAATTGGCTCTTAAGCATGAGAGTAAATTATGCATCCCAAGCCTGACTGATGTTTTCAGTGAGTTAGCTGGTATTGGTGCATCAGCTCCTCCATCCTCAGGAAATGTCTCACTACTCTTAATCCTCCTCACAGAGACTGCAAAAAAAAATTTTTAGGGACACCATCTGGTCTCTTCCTGCTTCTTCTATCAGGTAGAATGAATGACTCTAGCAAAAGGATGGGGGATAAAAGTAGATTGTTTACATATTGTGTACACATTTGTGTGTGTGTGTGTGTGTGTGTGTGTGTGTGTGTGTAATAAGGACAATCTGGGAAGTTGTTATCACTATGAAAGCAAAGGGGAGAACACAGGAGGGGGAAGGAAAGGCTTAGGAAGGGGCTGGAGGGAGAAAGGAGTGAGGGAAATGATGCAATTTTCATAAAATTTAAAATGTACAAAAAATGAAATACTTCACATAAAACAGAAAAATCTGAAGAGTTAATCTCTGGAGACACCTTTTCCTAGTATGCTGTCACTATTTAATACTGTCAGAGCTGCATCTCAGAGACCCTTGGACCTGCAGGCCTGAGTCCCAGCTTGATTCATAGACACAGTCTGAAATGCTTTGGGTTGTCTGAAGGACTGCCCATGAGGCTAGGAAGGACTCTTTTAGGAGCTTCATAATTTGGCTGTATTTGCTCAATTCACAAGAGCCATCCATTTTCTTAGTGAAGAACTCTCTTGATTTACTCAAAGGCCCTGCAACTGTGTAAGGGGGAGATCTAGAACCAAATGCTGGGTTGGTAGTGAATTTTACCATGCTCCTAAACACACCCTGTATGAGACAGCCAAGGAGCAGGCTACAGATCTGTATCTCTTTCTATGTACCTCCATCACAGAAGTCATCAATTTGTCTTTGATGACTGCCCTGCAGATCACTAAGTGAAAGAACGATTCTTGGTTAAGGTGAACCATGAAGCTACTTATTATTTGGATTTTATTAAATCTTGGAATTTGATGACGTTAAGCCATGTCAGGGGACTTTTGAAAGACATTTTGACTTCACAGTGTTGTACAATTATCAAGTAAGACAATGACTAGGAATAGAAGGTCTGATGATCAATGCTAAGTGTCAACAGGACAAGGCTGGGAAACAGAGGCAACATCGATTATTTAGTTCTGAACTTGCAAAGGATTGTACTGACTAGACTAAGGTGGGAAGACCCAGCCCAGAAGCAGGTAGTACTATTCTCTGAGCCTAGGTTCTAGACTGAATAGAAAGAGAAAGTGGGTACAGTATAAGCATGTATTGCTTTTTGCTAATTGTGGATGCATGTTACCAACTGATGTTGTGACACCATGATAGCCTGTACCTTTGAAACATAAACCAGAATCCATCTTCTGTCCTTTGAATTATGTTTTTCAGGGTATTTTATCACAAGAGAAAAAGAAACGAAGACACAGGGGAAGTGCTAAGTGGTGTCTTCATGATATATTTACATATCACATTCAAGAAGATAGATATCTGGCTCACTTCATCTGTACATTCATAGGTTCTTAAAGATATTCAATCACAGTGAGGCCTGTCCATTCTAGTCTCATAATTGAGCTTCTCCTTAGTCCCATCACTTCAATATTATCAACTAAATAAGCTCTGGAGAATTTGAGTAGAGCTCCTCACTATTTTGGGTTCTACTAACATCAAATTTTGCAATGTATTTTTCAACAAGATTAAAATCCATCTTTCACTATGATTTGAGGGGTACTTTAAAATAATGTTGGGAGAAATCTTTCAAGTAGTGTTTAATCCAAGATGCTTAGTTACTGTGATAATGTTGCTAAGCAATCTAGAGTCAACAGTGAGTTGAGCCACCAAGCACATCTGTGTGAGTTCATCTTGATTATGACTTATACCTATATATAGGAGTGTCTCCATTTCTTGGATGGGATTTAGACTAAGTAGAGAAGTGGAACTGAACAGCAGCAACACTTATGGATCTTCTGTGTGTTTCAACCCATGTACACAGACAGACCAACAGACAGACATGAACAGGTGTAAATTTTACAAAGCAGACAATGAAATTCAGTGTATATTGGAAAGCTTTCTTACAATTTTTTTTTCTGGTAAAATATTATTAAATAATGAGATGCTTTTTAATGTCATAATCCAAACATTTTATCACTTAGCCTAACTTCCTTTTTGTAAGTTTTTGTTACTTTGCTAGTTTTAGTCTTTCAATAAATCTCTCAACTCCATTGTATTGACCACTGCAGTATAGCAGCACCATCAAATGAAGCCTAGTTGGTCATCCTGACACTTCACTTTTCCTTTTTACTAAAATGTAATAGCTCCCACTTTCCAGTATCTGGAAAAGACAGAAACTCTCCAGCTAACCACAGACTAAGAGGGCCAGACCCTGTACCTGGATGTTACTGATGACAAGGCAGATGTTATGAACAAAACTTTTATTTACATACTGTATCTAGAAGCAGATACATAAATTTTTGTACAATTGATTTCCAAAAAATGTGCAAGAAACTACTATATTTCGCTTACAAACCAAAACACATATTAAATCGGTGGACTTTGGATAATTCATTCTGTGGTGTTCTCAGTACAAACAGTATACACCTGATTTGAAACATACAAAGTGTAAACTACAGCAATCTAGGTTGCAGGTATTAATTTCATGGTATTTCAACTATGAGACTTCCTTATCCCAACATGACAATATACTATTAGGAAATTCTAAGACCCCATCTCATTCTTTCTGGTTGGAGAACTTTCATCACTTTTCAAAAACAAATTCATATTTGCCTTGTTGTATCATGGCTGATCAATAAAAAGGATATCATAAAAAATTTTCTTTACAGGGCTAAAAAATTATTAAAAGAAAGCAAATTTTGTATTATTAATGTACCAATAACTTTAGAATTTTAGTTATTTGTAGGACTGGCAATTTTCCATTATTCAACAAAACTGTCTATTGCTGGTAGTGTTATTTCACTTTCTAATTAACACTTCATATTCAATGAAAGACATTCAGATATAAATCAAAATGTTATTTTGATTCATTCATAAGTTTCTTTCATATATAACATGAAATGTAAAGTTGGCATTCCTGAAAGCACTTAGAGATGCTTTCCACTAGGAAAAAAACTGCATAAACCTGTAAGATTTCAATAACTTTTGTCTTCAGTAATACTGGTTCAAAAACTATGATTAATACTTTTGTGTTTCATTTCTTTAATGCTATCAAGTTAGCCTATTTGGCACATCATTTTTATTCAACAGCAAAACTGTTGCCCTGTGTGGCTGGTTTCCTTAAAATTATTTTTCAGTTTTGTGGTTATTCACTGTGATATGTGACCTTCTAATTTTTCAGAGTATTGCACCATGTGGAAAGAGAACAGTCTTCCGTGGAGAAAGCAAGGCATTTTTTCAAGTACTTTCCATAGCTCTCTTATTTATAAAAATGTGTTAAGTGTCTTAGGAAGCCCCAAATTAACCCTTAGCCTCCAGCATTTTTGGTGGTAGTGTATATGAGTTTAAAAAAAGGGAAGGGATGGACCTGATTCACTGTCACAGATGGTTTTCCTGCTTACTTTTGTCATGCCTTTATGTAGGAATTCTAAATGTGATCTGAGCTAGGGCCTTTGCATAAGCCTTATGGTTGTGTAGTTGATGCTCTTGTCCAACCCCTAACAGCAGGGTTTGGAGGTGCTACTCAATCTCTTGACTACACTTTGGACCCTTTTCCTTCTAATAGGGTAGCTTCATTCAGCCTTGATATGAGGGTTTGTTCCTAGTCTTAATGGAATTTGTTATGCCAGGTTCTGTTAATATCCCTGGGAGGCCTGCTCTTTATTTGGTTTTGCTTTGTTTTTGTTTTTGAAATTGGGAGGGGACACTGGGAGGAGGAAAGGTACTGAAAACAGTGGTCAGGATGTAATGTATGCAAAAATTTAAAGTAACAAAAATTATTTCACACACAAACATACATGTACACACACACATGCAAACACATGCATGAATACATACACACACACACACACACACACACACACATCAGTATTTCCCATTGTTTCCCACTTCTGTGAGATGGATATCTTGGCTACAAAAACACAAAAATATTGGCAATATACCTTTCTGTTTGCGAATCTGATTTCTTAATAAATGCTTTGATTTTTATTCATAAACTATGAGAACCTAATGATTTTAAATTGAGTTGGACAGGTCATATTAAACATGAAAATGGAAGTTCATCAAGGGCTGTTTTCATAATAAAGATTTGTCCTACAAAGAAGCACGAAATTGATTATTAGAAATACTTAGATAAAGAATACTCTTGACATTTAATGGGTAGATCCTAACACATGGCACCATGAGAAAATGGCAAACAAGCTATGTTCATTTGAAACATGTTGGGGACGGTCCTGAGACTTCTATGAGCCATGATCGAGGATATGTGCATGTTTTTGGAACATGAAGCCATCTCGACATTCATCATTAATATAGTGACTATGTGACACCACCTGCCATCTAATGTAGATGTGAGGACTGTCAACTCACACAAGATATAGCTTCAGTTGTTTAAAAATAGTTTTACAAAAAAATAGTTAAGTGTCTTGCATTACTTTGCTCACAAGCCTACAGTTCTCCAATAGTTCTTTATCTAATAGTGAACGCTTATACTATTTCTGATGAAACACATCAGAAAATGAAATTTTTTGTAACATCTATCAAAAGTAAGTGCCTTGCTCCTTATTAAGTCAAGATGCCACAACTCTTTAACATGTTGGCACTGGGCCTTTTCCTGCAATATCTCAATTTTGACCCTGGAAAAATAGAAAAAAATGTAAAGCTATATGATATGTTTAGATGACAAAGCCAGCAAGTTTGACCTAAGATCTTTACCCTGATTTTTTTAAAAGCATGTGTAGCTGGAAATATTTTCTGAATGGAAAAATATTTAAATATTATCACTTAATAGTTTTAATAACATCATTGCAGAACTTTGAACTCAATCAACAGTATATATTCCAAAATAACTTTTAAAACCTGGGCACATCATTCTCTAACACAATGATAAGAAAGAGGTGCCAAACTATTTAAGAATTAACTAAATTAAAATAAACCAAAATGCTATCTTCAAAGGGCAGTCACAAGCAGGAAACTATTTCTGGTATTTGACATGGTTTTACAATTTTTCTCACACAATGTATCACAATTTCTAATTATTTAACTGATGTCATTCAGGGTTGTTGGTTTAGGGGTAGAATTGTCAAACCCAGCACACTGTAAAGATTATACAGAAAAAAGTCAAGACAACTTTAAAATAATCTTTCTATTCAAATCAGTTTATAACTTTATATAAACTTTAATGTAAGAAAATACAACTCATGAAACTTGTTTTGTCAAGTTTATGGAAGAAAGTATCTACTAAAGAAATCAGAGATAAAACATTTAACTGAAAAAAATCTCTCTCTCTCTCTCTCTCACACACACACACACACACACACACACACACACACACACACCTCACAAGAAACCAGGGTTATCTCACTTTTGTAACAATTGTTTGGGCTTTACAGAGCTTTAAGTTACGCCAATTTGTACCGGAGCTTAATGACAGAAAAGGCAACAATTTCTAAATTGGGTATATATTTGTTTACAATTTTTAATGTAAGGCAATTTATCAAAAGAGACAAACCACAAGATGAAAATGAAGGCAACAGAAAAATTCAACTTCTCACAACCAAAACAATTATCACATCCTTAAAAAATAATTTAGAAAAGTGTTGTAAAAGATGTTGCAGATTTGCATTCCATTTATCAACATTGTATTAATTCATAATTCTGAACAAATCATTGTTAAAGTGTGAGACTTAAAAAATCAGTTTTCAGTGTATATGTAAATGTTTTATCCCACACGTTTAATTCAACTGGGCCATTTAAAGTCATAGGAATTTATATTTCTTTAAGTTTCATTCAACTTTACTTAGGGTTGAATACACATGAAATGTGCTTTAATGCATAAGAATCACAGTGGATAGCAGCAAAGGACTGGGGAGGGGCATCAAGGAGAATCTGGTCATTCACATTGTGATTATTCTGCACATTAAGGAAAGATAACTCACACTTCTAGACCCTCAAGACATTCCTTTCCAAGAACCAAAATAAACTCAGGACGCCTTGCAAACACTTCTCCACCCCTGAACGAATCGATGACTCTCACACATACAAACTAAAAGTTATGGCAGCAAAGACTTCAATGGCGATGTAAGTCTGTAAACTGTACTCAAGTCTTGTTTCTGAACCCCAAAGTGCAAGAAACAGGGCTCCCAATCTCTCAGTAGTGCTTCTCCTGCAAATAATCCTTCATTTTGTTTGGCAAAGGCAGTTTCTGAATTAAGTCTATTCTGGTGTATTGACGTATAACAAAGCGGCACAGATACTGCAGAGAGCGAACCTGCATGAACCGTGACACTGGATTGGTCAGTCTGACTGGATAAGTTGCTGATCCAGGCAACCGAGACCTTGAATAACAAAATGCTCCATTTTCAGAGTCCCTGATTGAATGCTCGATTAAGTCAACTATGGATGTATGCCCTTCCACATCTGGCTGTTCATAAAAGCTGAACCTACCATTTGAGTGCTCAATTCTAGTGTGAAGTGTTTTACCATGGGAGCGAAAGCTCAGGCTTAAAAGATAACGGTCATCAGAACTATCCCGAACAAGAAAAGAACCATCTGGCACGTTTGCCAACTTCCCCTCTGCCTCCCAGCGTGTGATGGGGCCCCAGTACCACCCCTGTTTTGCAAGCTTCTTCAGCTCCTCCGTAAGACTTGTAACAACCATGGGGCCACTACTTTGCACCGAGTCATAAACTCTAGCAACCCCAGGCGCAGAGTTAGGATCGAAATTCAAATGACAGCGAACACTTTCGGCCATGTGCAAGTCTGGGCCTGAGAGGC
Organism: Montemys delectorum; assembly: GCA_019843815.1. Classification (NCBI taxonomy): domain Eukaryota; kingdom Metazoa; phylum Chordata; class Mammalia; order Rodentia; family Muridae; genus Montemys; species Montemys delectorum. Next base: position 18,538 of record JADRCD010200321.1, on the reverse strand, counting down.
CGCTGAAGTTCCTTTGGATTGGGTTATTCTGCATTGGAGGTAGCAATGGTGAGAGGGGAGGGGCGTCATCATGACCTCCTCTAGGGCTCTGCAACATGACTCCTGTGGTGCCAATCAACAAGTTGTTCACTGATGAATCCACAAGGATCTCTGGGCCTACAACCAGGTCCTGGTCCACATGACTGTCGTCTTCAGAGAAGGTGCCACTAGCCCCTGGCAGGGGTACAGCTGACACCTCCATGGGAGAAGATGTATCCAGGCAGCAGCTGCGTGGCCCTTCAAGAGGGCACATCCCATCATCTAAAGGCACGGTGTACTGAAGGTAGTCCTGAGACATGAGTCCGATTACTACAGGCACGTGTTCCTCCAGGTGGAGGCTCAGGTCCCCGGGTGAGCTAGGGCTGCAGCGGGACTCAGGGCGCGGCTCTGGCTGCAGGTCTCGAAGCTCCCTGGGCTGCAATAGCTCCCTGGGTTGCAGCTCCCGCAGCTCCTTGGGCTGCAGCTCCCGCAGCTCCTTGCGCACACCGTTGACTGGTCCTGGGCTGGCAGCATGCACCAGCGCCTTCACTCGCATCTCCATCTTGATGCATGTCTCCTCCGAGCTGGTGGGACGCAGTGGCCAGGGCGTGGGGCTATAATGGTGGCTTCGCAGTGATGTGGAGCGGATGGGCCGTGGAGCACGCACATCCTTGAGGCCACCAGGAGCTGAAGCAGAGGAGAAGGTGTCCTCATCTGTGGGCGCAGTGCCGCCCTTGCCCTTGGTCTTCTGCTTGGCGGACAATCGCCTCTTCAAAGTGCCCATCAGGCTCTCACTTTTGGACCTGTTCTTTCCTTTCTCTTCCTCGCCACCAATGTCACAACTGGCCATGTCTTTGCCATAGCAGCTCCCGAATAAAGAATCATCTTTCACGAAGTCATCAGCAAGGGACTGGGGCTGAACCACCATGAACTCAGTTTCATCTTTGCTTTTACTCAGGTTAAAAGATTTCCTGAAGGTCTTCAGACTGATTTTCTTCATTTTGACAAAAGTTAACTAATCCAAAAGGGTCAATTTGCTTCTGGAGCAGCTATGCCCAAACATCGGGAAGGGCTGCGATGCCTCATGGGTGAACTCTGTCCAGCTTCATTTAACCTCTGAAGCTATTTTCTGGGGGGGAAAAAATTAAAAAAAAAAAAAAAAGAAGCCATTAAACATTTTAGTTTTCAAATAAAATTTAACAGAAATTTTAATTTCTAGCTTCAAAACAAAAGCACCCAATTCTAGTCTTAGGAATGTCACTCTAAAAATTAGGATAACTAAGCCAGGCAGTGGTGATGCATGCCTTTAATCCCAGCGCTTGGGGGGCAGAGGCAGGCAGATTTCTGAGTTCGAGGCCAGCCTGGTGTACAGAGTGAGATCCAGAACAGCCAGGGCTACACAGAAAAACCTGTCTCGAAAAACAAAACAAAAACAAAACAAAACAAAAATTAGGATAACTGGATAACTGTCTGCTAAATATACTGGGCTTGGGGCAAACACTGGGTTCTTTTTTTACTCCTTGTTTTTTGTTTTGTTTTTAGGCCAGGTCTAGGTCTTTTCTACTGACCAGGCTCATTTTCAGCTCCAGGTCTAAGTAGCCCCCTCAGCACTGCCCATGCACCAAGCTAATGAAGGCATCATAATGCCCTGGAGGAATAAGCCCACACCTCGAACACATACATATGTACTGTGAGACAGTCTATGGCCTACCACAGGTACACTGCCTGACCCAAAGAAGAAACATGCACCCGAAAATCTTACACCTTTCCACTGCAGCTTAGAGCATCTCAGTTAATTAGAAGAAGACACAGCTCTAACTCACTGTTTGCTTACTAACCCCTACTCTACACTCAGCAAAGTGCAATAACATGAAGGCTAGTAAGTTACAATCTAGAATGCTCGTAAGCCAGTAGAAGAGACAGATATATGAATGGTAAATTACAATACAAATCTGTCTGAAACACACTGTAAAACAGGTGGGAGTTGAGGGGAAAAAAAAGAATATGTCGAGTGTTCAGTGTTAAGTACAGATGGCAGGTGGTTGTTCTACAGACAAAATCTGCAGAAATCATGCTCACTGAAACCACTCAGACCAGACAACCTATCAGGAACAGCTACATCAGCTCCACAAAAAGCAGCAGCAGTTTTAACAGTCTCGCTGTCACACACTGTTTCTGGAAGATAATGTAAAAATAGAATACTTATAAATATTTGGAGCACCAGACACTCTAAACATGAAGCTATGAACCAAGTGAACTCACTAAGTGTCTGGTCTTCTCCAGATAGCAGACTTAGTAGCTAATTGTGAAACAGTGTTTTCACTAACCCTGAGGTTTCAATAGTCCTGCCTGCTTCTACCACATATCTACATCACAGATGATAAAAACACTACCAATGCATATGCAACTCAATTCTAATATTAAGGGGACAAGATCCAATCCTAGACATTAAAAAGTAGAAGCTCAATCAAACCATGTTTTAGATCTTTTTTCTCCATCTTCCAGGCAGATTACTCTAAATTTTTTTAAAGAGTATCTATTTTCCTGTTTCCACTTCCAAAAATATATGTCATCTTTTTATAGGATTACCATCTGTCTTGTGCCCAATAAGTGTTCTGAATTAATCTTGCCATTTTTCTAATTGCAAAGTTTTAAGTTTACACATACACTTGAAAAATTTGTATAATGGTTCAAGGGAAAAGGTTTTAGATATTTATTTAAAAAAAAAATAAAAAAGAAAAACATCTATAGGCCCAGTGAGATGGCCCAGCAGGTAAAGGTACTTGCCACTTAACCTGATTCCTGCTACTTTTCTCTCTCACTCTCTGTTTTTAGTATTTAGGAAATGTATTTTTTTTTCAGGAAACTGATTTATGTTAATACATAATAAGTATATTAATATTTTTAAATAAACAGGTAAGTATTTTAAACTTGGTTTTATATTCTAATAGGATAAATTTCAATAGACGCAAAACATGTAATGGAATCATTTTGTCATTCCCAAACAGCATTTTTCAAGATTTTTTAAGAGAATAAAAACAACAAAGACAATGAATTAGGAGTGTTGATACAAGGACTAGACCCAGGTTCAATCACCGGCTGTACATAAGATAGGTGTAATCCCATCACTTTTGGGGAGTTGGAGTCAGGAAGATCAGGAATTCAAAGCCATCCTTGGCTACACAGAATTCTGGAGACCATGAATCTCCTCCAAGACATTAACTGTGGTGAGGCTTAAGTGGGTTGATCAATTTGTCAAAACTCTATGAACTATGTACTAAAAAATGTGATTTCATTGTAAAACTCATTAAACAAGAAATTCAAATCAAGATAATATATTTCTAGAGCCATAGAGTAGCTAACAAAAACTCTTATTCCCAGGCATAGAAAACCACCTTTCAGATTGGAACTGACCAGAAAGCCTCCTGCCTGAGAACTATTCAAAGGTGGTAAAGGAGAAAAGCAATCAGAAGACCCACCAAGGGAAGGTCTAGAAACCACAACAATAACCAGCACAGCAAAATATGCAAAAAGGTACAATAGGGCTGGAGACACGGCTCAGCGGGTAAGAGCACTGACTGCTCTTCCAGAGTTCAACTCCCAGCAACCACATGGTGGCTCACAAAAGGGTATAATAGTAGCATTTAGATCTTAGGGGCAACCAAAAGCCACCTCATTTAACTAAAGGTCTATTCAACAGGAGAAAATTCATCCCTGGTACTGAAAATCTAGCCAACTACCATTGGTTGGTGAAATCACTGACCCCCAAAAGAACCTACTATTCATAAACTAGTATTTTTCCAAACTGAATTCTAAATATCTATTCTTATATTCACAAGTAAAGGTAGTTCTTATCCCTCATCAGAGAAGTCACATATACTAACAGAAACCATCATAAAAATCTGCAGGTGAAAGTGCGGATAAAACTGGCCCTGGAGTGCCCACCCCCAATTGATATATCTACAGTACAACCTATACCTAAGGCTCAGGGAACACTGCAGAAGAAAGGGCAGAAAAACTGAAAAGATAAAGATCCAGAACACTGGCTACTAGCTGGTATCTTCTATGAATTACAGGGAGTCACACTCATGAAATCTTAAACTATGGTCACCTAAAAGAAAACCCTGCACAAAGACACCACCAGTTGACATCTTGAAGTGGACAGGGGTAATCTCACAAAATTCTACCTCTAGAGAAAGAGCTACAGGCAACCACTTTCAAGTTGTCAGCCCTACACACATATACAAATAAGCAACACTAAAAGAACAGCAAGGTATTTATAATGTCTGTGCACATATGCATGTGTAACAATAATTGACGTCATGCATTTGAGAGGGGGTACAGTGGGACATGGGGAAAAGAAAAAGAGGTAAGTTTGGGAATTATGTAAATATAGTACTCATGTATGAAATTCTTAAAATGGCAAAATGTAATGTAAACTTATTAAAACATAAATGTGAAAAAAAAAAAGGATCTTCAGGTCAGAGAGACAGTTTGCCAGTAAAAGCACCTCTTGCAGATTCTGTTCCTAGTACCCACATCAGATGGCTCACAATCACCAGTAACTCTAGTTTCAGAGGATCTGACCCTCTCCTAGCCTGAGGGTACCTGCACATATGTCACATATGTGGTGCATACATTGGTGTGCGTGCATGCGTGTGCACACACACACTTCACCCAGGAAATTTGGGAAAGCTTTGTAAGGTTATTTAAAAACATTTATCAATTTCACATATGCTTTAGCTAAGTAGACATACAATTAGTAATTTATCTTTTGGAGATGTTCTTGTGCCAAAGTTATAAAGACAACAAGGTCTCTATAGCTTTCTATCATTGTTTTAAACAAACAAGTTACTTACACTGTTTAAAGTGGTAAATACTAGCTAAATATTGACTGAGTGACAAAAGGACTGAGTCTTCTGAATACGGCTTCATCGGTTCTTATACTCTTAGAACCTTTTAAGTCTAATGAAGCAGTTTGACACTATAGAACTAGACTGAGTTTATGAATATCCCATATTTAGCAATTATATAATCTTAGACATAACTAAATCTATCACTCATGTAACATGGAGTTAGATGTCCTTAAAGCAATGTCTTACATACATAGGCTAAATACTTGCTAGTAATATATTCTAACAGTTCCATTAATAGGGAAACCAAAGCACAAACACTGTAGGACACTTGCCAAAATTACAAGACTAATTCTAAAGTCTACTTAATCACAATATACACCTTTATAATACATAATTCTTCTTAGAAAAAAACATAGCTTTAACTTAAGTTGTGGAAAACAACACACACACACACACACACACACACACACACACACATCAAATATCTACAAACTACTAGTTTAATATATAGGCAAAGAAAGAAGTCCAGGAAACTATGAGAAAAAAAAAAACAAAAAAACTGTAAGACTAAATGCAAAGATGGTTCTATCTGTGTGTGTGTTTATATCTAAGCCAGTACATAATACACAGATACCAATAGTTACACTCCAAAAGAACAGGAAAATTGTCCAGAAGCCCACTTTCCTTATTTGGGACTTTCTGTAATAACTGAGCAGGTTTAACTTTAGCACTGAACAAGCCACTCCATGCCATCTCACCTGCCAAAGGTACTCCTCTCAAACCCTCCCCAGCCATGTCAAAGTCTTCCTAGTTTTAAATCTCACAATGCAGATAGACTTTTCATGTCTGACCTCATTCTATATACCCCACACTGACTTCAGCCTTTTGTTTTCCAGTTCAACTACAATTCAATCTATTCTGGGGGGTCTGTTTCCTGTGGCTACCAGAAACCTATACCTCACCAAGCCAACTCTCTGACATCTAATACCCTGGCACCTGAATTCATCCAAAGCTGGGGTTTCTATCATTCATAAGATTTCCACAAGTTTCCTTAATTTATATGCACTTCTTTGCCTCTACCACTTCTCTTATTATTCCAAGATATCTTTGTCAAGTCATTGACTAAACACTGTACTTTCCAGAAAAGTCGAAGACTTAGCTACAAATAGTGGTTAGAAACACAGACTGTACTTTCCAGGCCTTCAGGCTCCAGCAGGGCATTAAGATGTCAGCAATCATGTACAGTAGAAAACTTAGGATGTTGCACATTCAGTCGCTCAGGCCAGGAGGGAGCTGGTTCCAACATTCATCTCACTTGCTGCTGCAGAGCTGATGGCTGCAGCTGTGGAGGTCATAAAGCACCAAAAAGTACATTTCCCTTCCTGTCTCTCACAAGAGTCTTACTTTTAAAAGGCTGCCTTTATTTCCACCTTACAAAAAAACAAAGTTTAATAATGTCTCCAAAGTCCAAAAGGAATCCTCTGAGTAACATGGAAGCACTGAAAGCTTGGTGTATGATTTAGAAACTACCACTTATTGTTAACATGAAGCAGGACAATTCACAGCAAGATCAAGAACATAGATAAGCCATTCTGCCAGAGTCATTTCATAGGACCATTTATTTCCTAATGCTCTGGATGACCATGAATGTTCTGTCATCCAGAAATACAGGCAAAAACAGTATATGCATAGATGTACCTATAACATGATGTAACGAGGAGGCTTGTGAGTCCTTTCCCCCACAAACTAACTGAAGCTGAGTTTATCTGTTAAACAGCACTAAAGCACATGCTCACAAACACTACTGACCTCTGGAGAAGGCAATCTGTGCAGATGGCAAGACTGAGAGCAAGAAAGGAAGAACTTGTCAAAAAGGAAGGTGGAGATATAAAAGGGACCAGTTACTTAACAGAACAAAGGAGGCCAGAAGGGAGTAGGATGACACATTCAAATGCTGAAGGACATTCTGCTACCAAGAATTCTATAGTCAAAGCAATGTAGGGTAATCAGAAAAAAAAAATTAGCATGATGCATAAGCATTTCTGTGTTGAAAAGAGGTTGGGCTGCTAGCAGCTCTGAAGCAGGGACCTACAAAACATACCAGAAGGAAAGTGCTTCAAAGAAGATGTCACTTGGAAAAGACTGGAAATGATAAAAGTAAAGGTTAATTTACATATTATAATTTCCCTCATCCCTCTGCTTTAAAGGACACAGGAAAGGATAAATCAATATATTCATCATTGAAATGCAACATACAACATACATAGAAACGATTTATGTAAAACAGCAAAAAAGGATCAGAAAAATATAGGGGAAAGGCCAAATTTATATTTTATCAGAATTAACATTATTTTGAAGTATACTGTGATAAGAAATAACTAAGAGTCCGTGAAGTTGTAACAAAGTTCTATGAGAATATGAAGTTAACATTTAAAAGATGCATTTAACACAGCAGGTCTGTAACACAGGAAGAAACACAAAATGATGTAAATTTAAAAGCCAGTGAAATGGCAGACATTAATGTGACATATCAATGCATATCTTACATGTGAATGGACTTAATGCTTTCAGGCATCACAGCCTATGATGTACCCTGTAGACAAAACTCATCACTCCTTTGTGTATGTTCATCAAGGAAAAATAGCTATGGCATTATTAGCTGGAAAAAAATCAAAAGAACAATCTTTTTATGACACAAGAAAATTGTATGAAATTCCAATTTCTGTGCCTGCAAATTAGTTGTATCAGGCCAAAAAAAAAAAAAAAATCACTCTTGTATATTAGACTGTGACGCCTCCTCAAAACAAGGAGTTCAGAGGCTCTATAGCATGCAAAATTTAACATATTTGCTATCTGATATTTTACAGAAAAAGTTGGCAGATGACTAACCCAGTCAAAGGACTGTCAGGATGAATTTAAAAAAAGAAACACTTACTGCTGTGTCCTGGTTACTTTCTTGTCAACTTAACACAAACTGGGGTCATCTGGGAAGAGGAATCTCAAGCAAGTCTATTGAGACATTTTCTTTCTTCTTTTTTGGGTGAGGGGATGTTTTTGGAGATAAAGTCTCTTTGTGTGGCACTGGCTGTCCTGTAATTCACTATGTACACTAGGTTGATTGGTCTGCCTCTGCCTCCCAGAATGCTGGGATTAAAAGCAGGTGTCAATACATACAGCATACTTTCTTGATTGATGATTGATGTTGCAGGCTCAAACTATTGTGTGTGTAGGGCCACCTCTGAGTAAGAAGTCCTGATTTATAAAGAAAGCATGGAAAGCAAGCCAGTAAGGAGCCTTCCTACACTGCTCCTGCTTCAGTTCCTGACTTGAGGTCCTACCTTGGCTTCTCTCAGTGGGTTGTAAACCAGGACATGTAAGCCAAATAAGGCCCTCTCTTCTCCACACTGCTTTGGGCATAATGTTTCACAATAGTACAGACATGTTGATAATGTTTCACAGTAGTACAGACATGTCGATAATGTTTCATAGTAGTACAGACATGTCGATAATGTTTCATAATAGTATAGACATGCTGTCTATATGATTTCTCTAACATGGAGTGATGCATATCACTTAAAGAACAGGATACAAAAGAATACACCAAGAAAGTAACCAAGAGACCTAAAATAGCTCAACTAACATCAGACAAAATAGGCTTTAAGTACTAGTAGGGAAAAGAACAGACATTTCAAGATGAAAAGAATATTACTATATCATCATGAAGATATAGTAACAATAAATGAATGTACACTTGACATTAAACCCCAAACATATAAACAAAGGTGTGAAAGGAGAAATGACAATTCAATAATAATACTTAAAAGTCTCTCTCTCTCTCTCCCCCCCCCCCTTCCCCCCTACCTCCCCCCCCCCCCGTCTCTCCCTCTCAATTAAACCTCTTACACGTGAAAAATAAAGTTTCAATAAGGCAGGCTCCTAGTATATTGATAGACACAGTTTCCTCAGTTTTCCTGAGTTCAATCCCCAGTGTGAAGGGGGAGGGGAGAAGGAGAAGAGAGGGAGAGAAGGAAGAAGAGGAAAAGTGAAAGAGGGAGGATGAAAGACAGAGGGAAAAAAGAAAGGGAGGGAAAACAGAAAGAAATGGAGAAAGGGTCAGAGTTTAGAATGTTGAAGATCCCTACACTAAAAACTTGAAACACAAAATCCAACATTTTGACAATTCTGCACGTAACCTGGTGGATGGGTCATAATCAAAAGCAAGGGTTGAAGGAAAAAAAACCTCACTCATATGCTAAGGGAATGCAAAACAGAAGAGCTGTCTGTTCAGACGCAGCCTCTTCCCTAGGACATCTCATTCCATACAATCAAATGTCCAAACTCAGAAAAGAATCCAAAATCAGAAACACTTTTTGTCTCAAGTACTTTGGGCAACAGACACTCTGCCTGGGACTTGAACACTAGTCACAGCCTTGAGTGTTGTTTTTAAGTTTTCATTCTTAGGACAGACAAAAACAAGACTCAGCAGTGTTTAAAAGATTGACATTATACAGGATATGTATGTTCTTTAACCACAATGAAGCTAAATTATATATGTGCAACAGGAATAAATCTGGAAAACCACCAAATATAAGAAAATTAAAAATACTTCTAAATAATCTATGGGCTAAAAACTATAAACCATAAGCTTAAGATATATTCCAAACAGAATAAAAAAAAATAAAACAAAGTGGTGCAGTTTAAAAATAGGCATTGTAGCAACCATGTAAGCCTAGCACTTGAATTTGAGACTAGTGTGGACTGTACACAGAAAACCCTTGAGAATGTAGAACTTGAATCAAGCCAACTCTAAGAAAAGAGTAAATGTAATATAGAGCTAAACCCAGAGAATATGAACACACACACACACACACACACACACACACACACACACACACTCAGAGTGAATGACAGAGTAGAAACAGATAAGATAAACAGCAGGAAATCTCTAATCAATTCTTTAGATGATGGAGAAGAAATAATACCAAAGCCAAACACAAGAGACCTGGAAGTAGTTATCCCTCAAGGTTCCAAAAACCCTTAACCTAGTATTAGCAAACAAACTTGATAACATGCAGTAATCACTATGATCAGGTTTTAGTGCTGGTTTTGTACATATTTGTGTGGGGGTTGTTGTACTGTTGGGACTCTGTGTATATCTGTAGAAGTCAAAGGATAACCTGCAGGAGTGTTCTCCCTTTCACTTTGTGGATTCTGGGTATAGAATTTGGTCATCATCTGGTGTGAGGACTGTCATCCATTGATCTATCACATGGCCCACAAACAAGTTGCTTTAATAGCAATGATCAATTGATATAAAGACGGGTCACTCAGGGTCATCTAAATAGCTCTATTCTATTATAAAAAAGAACTATGAAAATCTCTCCAGCCCCACAGATTGCCTTGTCTCCCGCTTTCTTTCCATGCATTTTTCCCTTGATACATAATGCTTGTGTCTTTCTCTGTCTTTGTTTCTGACTCTGTCCCTTTTATGCTTTTATTGGGCCTTTTACTTTTTCAAGAAATTATACTGACACTGAAATACAGTTTTGCCATTTTTATTGAAGTTCTTGGTTAAACTAGTGCTGATTTATATGATGTAGGGATTAATTTTTCTACTTGGATAATGAATTGACTCAATATTCCGAGAAATTACTGACTCTTATATAAGGATCAAAGTAAGAAACCAATAAGAGCATTTTCTAATTCAAATCAGCCAAATTTTTTTCTGATCACAATAGTCACAGCTCTTAATACAAGTATGCAAATTAATTTGGCAATAGTCAAGTTTTAAAAATCATCATAATCTCTCCTGCCAACACTACTATTATACATTTTTAAGAAATAACAATGCTTCTTGAATTATGATAAAAATAACTAAGTCTTAAAAATCAAACACATCCTAATTTCCACCAGTGTGAGAGCAGTGAAACAAATTCTGGTATTGCTACATGTAGACAGTGGAGAGCCACTGAAATCCGTGTTTACACAGTTATAAATAACATTGGGGCGCCCATAGTGTTCATTTGTTAAGTGCAAAACACAGGAAAAAAAATTATATGAAAAGTGTGGTCTCAATTATGTAGAAAGAATAGGAAGGAAAGTAGACAGAGGAGGCTATTGTTGAAGACCAGAATTCTTTAGATCTGTTAGTTAATATGAACTTGGAGTGTTGAAGAGAAAATTCTGTGAGGTTATTTGTTTTTCTGAAAATTGATTTTACTTGGGAATGGCCATGTAAATCCACCTTCAAGCAAAGCAGAAGGCTTCTTCTGGGAGTCAGTTATTTTACCAACTAACAAAAAATTTCACAAACAAAACAAAGTCAATAGATGAAACTGTTATTTTGATTTAGTAAAACCTAGACAATTTCTCTCTTTTTACATTATAGAATCTGATCAAGTTTTATACTGATATGCATCATGGTCTACTAGTCTTACATATTCAAAATTTAAATGACAACTACGACAAATCTACTTTCAATAGCACACTTCCCTTCCTACTTGGTTTATAGTCCACAGCTAACCAATGGAGAAACCACTTGCAGACACTGCATTCAGAACCCTATCTCCACTGGTTATGCTTTTGCCTAAGCCACATCTGCACTCAAAGCTGCACCCACAGCTGACCATGGCTGGAAAAGGCCACTCAAATAGTTCCCTTTTAGTTCTCAAGGCAGTATGTGAGGTCAATCAATGCTATCTAGAAATCAACTTTTTATTTTTGGTTCATTCTCTCTTGCTGCTGACCTCATCTTTCCTCACATCTAAATACTCCATCTTCAATCTCAGCTGATGGCTCAGCCTCTAATTTCAGAGAAAATAAATCATCAAAAAACAAAACAAAACAAAATAAAAACTTTGTAGCTAGGGATAAAGATCTGCTGTGGAGAGCCTCCCCAGCAACTAAAGGTCCTAGGTTCAAGCCCCAGCATCAAAAACGAAGGCAAAGAATAAAGTGTGCATTCTACTGTCTTTTCAATCCAATTAATAATGTTTGCTCCACATCACTCCTTAGCTCCTTTTTAAAGGCACCACAACACTGTCTTTGCACACTCCATCTCTTAACAACTCTTCCTCTGCTGGACCACTTTTTCAATAAATACCCCACTTTCTCCATAGCCAAGACTCCATCTCAGCTCCCCTTGTAGCAGCAATCCCTATAAACCTTTGTAAATTTAGCAGCAACAACTCCTGCTTTCTACTCTCTGTTGGCCAGCCACCCTTCACCACCACAGCAAGCAGCCTGGGGCCAGCTGCTCACTTTTTATCTAAGATGCTACTAAAACTCCTTTGCTCCAAGGTTACCTTGCTTTTAGACCCCCTTGCTGGTTTCCCTCCAGCCCCTTCTTGATGGAGCAATCAACACTCAGGCAAGTTCCCTTCTTCTTTCTCTATACAAACACTTCACACTTCTATACTTATTCTTACGGTGATAATAGCACCTAAAGAGCATCCATTCCCACATTCCTATCTCACCATTTATAGGCCAATTCTATTCCACTCTCCTCTTGACATTGCCACTTGGATGTCTTCTATATAGCTGAGATAGCTGGTTTACACTAAACTGCATATTTTCCAACTCACTTCCAAGCCTGTTTTACCTGCTTGTTCCCACTTCCACTTACAGCTAGTTCACTTACAAGCTACCTCATTCTCTCAAGGGCCTCAGATCAATGCATTCAGATTCACCCTTGGGTCCTTGATCTGAAGCCTCATGAATGTCATGAAATCGACTAATCACAGCTAATTTCAACATATAATTTAATTATTATTCTAACTATTTTGCCAACAGATTCTAGTTTCAGTCTTTTGCATTATTATAGTAGCATCTTAGAGATCTCATTGCTTTTTCCTTTGTCTTAGTTTATACTCTAATAAAAAGCAAGCATAGTACCCAGAAAGACAAGGCAGTTGCTGACAGTGGGAACTGTTTCTATTCTAAGAAACAAAGCCCTTCATTTTGTACTCTAGGGTCTCATGTCTTTTACAGCAGGCCAGCTTCACAATGTCTGTCATGTACATGCAAAAAAAAAAAAAAAAAAAAAAAAAAAAAAAAAAAAAACTCGTGTGTAAGAAATGCAATAAAATCTCTTTGCCTTCTTTCAGGGCCTATAAATAATCAAAATAAAACTTTAAAAACAATATAGAATATTTTCAGAACTACAAAAGTGGATTTAGCTGGGCAGTGGTGGCATACGCCTTTAATCCCAGCACTTTAGGAGGCAGAGGCAGGCAGATTTCTGAGTTTGAGGCCAGCCTGGTCTACAGAGTGAGTTCCAGGACAGCCAAGGCTACACAGAGAAACCCTGTCTCGAAAAATCAAAAAAAAAAAAAAAAAAAAAAGTGGATTTAAAATATATAATCTTAAAAAATGGGCATAAAATTGCCATAAAAGAAAATGAAAATTTATAATTACAGCAAGTCTTAGTTAAGTTTTAAATAGACTTATTCACAGGCTACTGACACTAACATATGGGGAAGCACAACCAAAGTTTGCAGAGGTTTGAACTGAGTTCAAATCTTCCTTACTGCGTTCCAGATTTGCCATATGAACAAAGAGCCTTAATCTCTAAAGCATGCTGGGAAACTTGTATGTTTTAACCTGTAGAGCAAATGTTAATGAACTCTTCTAAGAATCTTTTATTATAACCTAATTTTCTACATTTCTGATATATTACAGAGGAAAAAAATGTTCATAATTTCAATCACATACAAAAAGTTAATGCAGCTAGCTTTTAAGAAGTTAAACTTTAGAAAGTAGTAGATATTGCAGGTCTTTAATCCCAGCATGTCTTTAATCAGGCAGATCCCTATGCCTTAAAGGGCAGTCTGCTCCACATACTGAGTTCTAGGCCACCAGGCTAGACACAATCTATCAACTCAGTGTTCTTTCACTGTATAAGCACATTAAACCTATTATACCCAGTTTACACTTAAGTTGGACTTGTTAATTCAAAGCAGCATGAGTAGTATCATGGAGAATGTTTGGTCTTTGTCTCGTTCCTGACACAGCTAAACCCTATAGTTTCCTGGGTGATGAAAGTACCTTCCTAGATCTGACAGGTAACTTTCAATCACACCAGAGTTGTGACTTAGACTACACCATAGAGTGGGAGCTTTTGGCCCCACTCTCTCACATCAGGAGGGAAGGGAAGAGTTAAGAGATTGAGAAGGGCTGTGATAAGGATATAAAGGGAATAAAAACTTAGTCAATAAAGAAAAAGAGCAAGAGATCAATCAGGTGCTATAAACACTCTCAATGGATGACAAGCTTCTGCATACAGAGGTACTGGGAGAGCAGCTAATTCTTGAGCAGAGTATGTAGTACAGGCCTGTGATCCTATCACTTGAGAGGTTGAGGCCTAAGAATGGGTAGCTACAGACTGGACAACACAGTGACTTTCATCCTTGGCAACATAGCAAAATTGTCTTAAAAAACAAACACCAACAAAAAATCCATCACTAACAAGAAAGAATATACATGTTAACTACTACCTGTCTTAGCTGGGGTCTCTATTGCTATAAGATACCATGAAAAAAGCAATTTGAAAAGGAAAGAGGTTACCTTGTTTATACATTCTGATCACAGTCCATCACAGAGTCAGGTCAGGAACTCAAGGTAGGAACCTGGAAGCAGGAATTGCAGCAGAAGCCATGATAAAATGTGCTTACCAGCTTGCTCCCTGAAGCTTCTTCAGCCTACTTTATTCTATCAACCAGAATCACCTGCCCAGAAGTGTCACTGTACCCACATCAATCATTAATCCAGAAAATGTACTATAGACTTACCTACAGGCAAATCTTACGGAGGCATTTTCTCAATTTAGAGTTTCTCTTTCCAAATAACTGTAGCTTGTGTCCAGTTGACAAAAATCTGACCAGCATACTACCATTCCCCTATACGAAATGAAAACCTGAAAGCAAAAGAAAAGTATGACAAGTGAGAACAATGTTAAAAGGCTGAAAGAAACTACCTTTAGCTGCAGCACCCAGTGGTAGCTCAGTGGCAGTACACCTGTCTAGTATGTGCCAAGTCCTCTTTTCCAGATCCAGCACTGAAAAAATAATGACAACTCAAGCCCTCTAGAACGAGAGACAAGAAGACACATCCCTGAGAAAAGATCACAACTTTAAAATAAGTTCAGGGAGTGTAGGACGGTAAGAAAACCAAAATTCATTGTTAAAGATTTAAATACAACTCCCCCACGACCCACGCCCAAGACTTACATGAAAAACTGAGAAAATAAAAATAATTAATGAAGAAATCAATTCAGGACTTCCTGTAGCAGAAAAAAAATTAAGAGAAGTAAAAACAAAAAATTACAAATGAAAGGTTTAAAGTCTTCCTAGAATTGAAAAACCTAAGTTTAAAAATCAATGACACAATAAATACACTTTAAGAATAAAAGATATAAGCCATTACGAAGCTTTAGTATTATAAACAGATAATTCAAAAACTACAAAAAAATTCTAGAAAGATACAACCACTGTAAACCAGTGGTAGCTGGTCCAGGTTCTTAACAGTGAAGGCCATAATGAGCAATGCCTTCAAACCTCCAACTCTGTCACCCCAAAAGTTCAATGGCTCTCCTTGGGTTTTCTACATTTCCTGGCATTCTTGCAAAACAATAAGCTGGATTCTGAACCTGCCATCCTCTAAACTTCCCAGAGGTAGGACAGCAATTACAGAAGAGCAGACTGATCCAAAGGAAGTCACAAGGGCCCATCCTTCCAAAAACTAAGAAAACAAAAGCCAATTCTCATCCTTTATAACACACTGAGATTTTAGGATTAATCCATCAGTGCCAGTAAATAGTATCTAAAATTCTATATACAACTAGACTGTAAACCAAATATTCAGAGCAACATTTTCTGATACAAAAGCCCCAAACAGAAAGGTACCACCACTTCACTTTTCAGGAAGTTTCTACAAGTGTGAATTTCAGCAACTCAAGAAGAAAAACAAAGAATTCCCCTTGGGAAAAAACTTTTAGACTTACAGGCTTTTTCTGTCTCTGCTTCTATATCTCTCTTAGCCAAACCCAGACAACTGTTCATGAAGACAGACATACAAAAGCCCAAATTCCAGGGTTAAATTAAACTACTGGCATCAAAGGCAATAAGAGCTGTGTGTATGAGACTCCCATGCTGAAATCCTCTAGAGAATCAGCATGTAACTAAGCTAACTGCATAAACACTCTGGTCAGAATTTATTCATTTGTTTATTTATTCACTCATTCATCTGTAGAATGATGAAGTCTGACTATTGAACTCTTTCTGGTCTGAAATTATAACAATTTTATAGATGTATAAAAGCACAAAAATACAAATATTTCCTACTTATTTATATACTCTGCTAGTCTGTGGTATTTGGTAACAATATTCCCTAAATATGTTTTTTTCATTAAAAGAGATGCCAAAACACAAGTGACTCATTGAAGAAGGTAATACTTCAATTAAGAACAAAGTTTGCAGGGCTTGGTGGCATATGACTTTAATCTGAGCACTTGGGAAACAGAGGCAGGTGGGTCTCTGCGTTTGAGGCCAGCATGATCTACAAAATGAGTTCCAGGACAAGTTACACAAAGAAACCCTATATGGAAAAAAACAAAAAACAAAACAAACAAAAGAACCAAAGCTTAACTTTTAAAATAATACATTACAAATATCAAAAATTGCACAAGGGAAGTAATACACAAGCAAAGTAGTATACCCACTAGTGAGAACTCATCTTTACTTAAGTGTGCTAATCCTGTTAATTATCTGGTACACTGCTGACACCATGGTCATATAAGGTCTATAGCAAAGAGCTTTCTGAGGCACTTAGTAAACCAAGCTTATCTGTGTAATTATAAAGATCAAACTAAATGATTAAGTTTTTGGCAAAAATCTTTTCTCTAATAGGGGCCTCACATACTTCTACATTTGCAAGGAGATAGTTTAAACACAAGTTCACACATTAAATAAGATCTCATGCTGTCATTAAACTTCTGTATAGAAATATGCAAATCTCCTAATTTGCTTCAGGGTGGCACTGACACCCTTAGGGTCTGCTGATGATATTACAGCTTGCCACTGAGGTCTTCAGTGACACCTCATAGTCTACCATCTTTCTTTTCTTCTCTAATGCCCAAGAGTTGGCTGAAGGGAAATGGGATAATCGTTACAACGGTCTTCAAAACATGTACAGTGGAGTAAGACAGCTTCGTACCACACCATCAAGAAACTGCAGAGAGGATTCACACCAATTAAAGGGTACTGAGCCCCCAGCCAAGCTCCACTGGCATCTATGCTATGGCTTGTGAACCCCACTACACGCACGCACGCACGCACGCACGCACGCACGCAGTTTACATACTACCTGTGCTCAGTTGCTTTCCCCTGCCACGTCCATGTCCCTTGATTCTGTGTTATGCACCCCTTTCCCATATTGGACATTTTTAACCAGAATGTCTACACCATACAGAGATATTGCTGATTCCTCAGCATATTACTTTTCACCAGCCAGAAAACATTTTAAACTAATTATTATCACATCACTTGCTATATTCTAAACACCAACCCAGTACATGTGCTGTTTCAATTTCTCATCTCAGCTCTCAGAAACTAATACTTTACAAATAAAACAAATAAGATTTTTAAAAAAAGCTATTATACAATATCAAAGTGTTAAAATTCAATCTAGATTTGTATCCCTGTGAGAGACTGCTGCAATCAGTCTTCTAAGTGTCTGGCATGTCTAATTTCAAATTGTTTTTTTTTGTTGTTGTTGGTTTTTTTTTTTTTCTTGCTTGATTCTCTGATTAAAACTGAGGTTGCCAAGAGGTTCCAGATAACTGAGACTTGACTTTACTAAGCTATGTAAGGAAATAGCAAGGAAATATGATCTGGAATAATTACTTTCCACACTGACAAATAACCACACTTTCAAAGGTGATGCAGATCTGCCCATCTATGCCATAAGCCAGTTTGGTCTATGAGTCAACTCTTACACTTTATGTTTTCCTGGGGAAACAGCTCTCTTTGTGAAGGCGTATTTGGGCTATACAAGGCTTCCGATTTTACTAATGATATGACTTATTCACCTGAACTAATCAGCTTGGACAAGGAAGAACAACATACAGTACCAAAAGCTATCTAATATCTACTTAGTGAGGCTCTTTCTTTAATGTGATGAGAACTACATACACTTTCTGCATAGCAGGTCCCTGCACAGTGTGCAAGTTCCACAGGATATGTTAAAGACACAAAGGGGAAAGTGGCCAAGTTCCATGGAATGTGTTGGGGACACGACAGGAAAAGAGACCATCTCAGGCATACTACCTCCCTGGAACCTGTATGAAAACAGACCAGAAAGAAGATCATAGAATAATTAGACAGCAATGTCTTAAGGACATTTTGTTACTTCAAGAGGCATATAGTTCTTAGGAAGGTTCTCAGAGGAATGGACACTGGGAGTAAGGTCTGAGAATAAACCTCCCATTCAAGTAGCCACTGGAGGACACTGAGAGTTAACAGAACCACTGTATCAAGGCTGGGTGTTGTAAAGCAGTGTGGAATGCTGCAGAATGGAAAGACCAAGGTATAACCATAGTATAAGACAAGGTACAAACCTACATAAAAATCCTATAGCCCAATTAAGAGTTTGGATTCACTTCAAAAAAA
>JADRCD010200319.1:0-14492 GCA_019843815.1 Montemys delectorum | reverse complement strand
GTGTGTGTGTGTGTAGCAGTCAGCATTCCAGCATTCCAGATAGAGGAGTCTGCATTGAACAGTTGGACTCAGTCCACAGCCCTCCCCCCCCCCCCCCCCAGGCCAAGAGGGCTTGGGCCCGGGGGGGGGGGGTACAACACCAGTTGAGATTCAAGAGATTGAGCAGTCGTCAAGCATTCAGCATTCTAAATTCAGCATTCTAGAGTCAGCATTCTCGAGATTCCGAGCCTCCATCCTCCTAGCTGGCTCACCCCCAGCCCCGCAGACCTCCGGCAGGGCCCACACGGCCTGAGCATATTCAGAGCCCGGGAGATGCAGCGCCTATCCAGAGGAGATGGCTGCTGCTTTAGACTCAGTGTGTTTGAGGTGGCCTCAGATGCACCTTAACTGCTGAGCTGCCAGATTTTTCATATCTCTTTTGTAATGATTGTAAGAGTCTCATGCCATTTTTTAAGAAATATATTCAGATAACACACTTCGTGTGTCGAGCCTGATTGTCGACCCAGCCGAATCCTGAGCCCACCTGGCCAGGACCCATCCTCCCGCGGAGACCGGGGTCCCGCAAGAAACCCCGGTCCGTGGCATCTCTGCACAGAAGACTTTGGGCAGGCCTCCTCCTCTATCCCTCTTTATTCCACCCAGGCCCTCAACTTACTTGCTCCTCTCTCCAAATGTCAGACATCTGTGTACTTTACTAATCTTCTGGGCACCTCTCAGTCCAATCAAGAAGATGATCAAGGTTAACCATGGTAATCATGAATGTCTGGGTAAAGCTGATGAGGTGCTTCCTACTTTAGTGGCATTGCTTAAAGTTTAGGATCTTTCTGGTGCCTAGTAGAATTCAGAAAGTAGGAGCTAAAACATTCTGGATCACAATTCTAAATTTTTGAGCAATCTACACAGAATGAGGTGAGATGTTAAGAGGTTCCCTTGCTCTGTGCTTTCACTGGTTTCCTAAAGCACTGAGATCATGGTCCCCAACATAGAAATCAGAAGCCAAGGGAAACATGCAGCTAGAGAACTAAGATCCCATGCAGCTCTGCATCTGAGATGCTGGTAGCCTGTATCCCACTCTGATCTGCACCACCATTGATGAGTGTATGCAGAGGGTGTGTACAGAGTATGCAGAGGGGGTGCAGAGAGGGTACAGAGATTGTGCAGAGTGTGTAGAGGGTGTGTGCAGAGTGTACAGATGGTTGCAGAGGGTGTGCATAAGGATGTGCACAGGGTATATAGAGAGTATGCTGAGGGTGTGCAGAGGCTATGCTCAGGGTGTGCAGAGGGTTGTACAGAGTGTGCACAGGGTGTATAGAGAGTGTGCATAGGATGTGCACAGGGTATACACAAGGTGTGCACAGGGTGTATAGAGAATATGCTGAGGGTGTGCAGAGGGTTGCAAAGGGTATGTACAGAGTGTGCAGAGGGGGTACAGAGGGGGTGCATAGGGGGTGCAGGGGAAATGTGCTGAGGGAATGCTCAAGTATGCTGATTGTAGGCAGAGGGTATATAGATGGTGATCCAACAGTTTGCTGGGGGTGTGCTGGTGGCTTTCTCATGGTATGCAGAGGGCGTGCTGAGAGTATAAGCAGGCATGATGGCTCTGCCTACTGAGGAAGTGACTCTTGCCTGTGGTATACTTTATTATACATCAAGGATACCATGGCAAGAAGATATCATTCTGGCCTAAAAAAGAATCGGTGCTCAGGGTCAGAGCCACTGAAGAATAAAATAGAGTCAAAAATTGATTTCCTAACACAGAAGAGAATGTTGACATAATTACAGTTGAAATACAGAGATAAGGCTGTAAGATCAAAGTATTTAGAGTCAGGTATTAGGTGATCTGGCAGAGCAAAGACAAACCAGTGGGGAGATAATTGGTGTAGCTATAGCATAGAACCCAACAAAACCACCAGGAAAAAGAATTACATATTCTTCTAAATACGTTAGAAGAAAAATTCCTACAATCAGACAGAACTGAGTCCATAGAATAAGAACACAAATTCCATTCCAGGGAGAGCTGATGTATAGCACATACCTTACAGCTTACAGGGTTTCTACACAAAGAAAACATTTCACTCTATAAGCCCTTCCCCCGAAAAAAGCACAAGGTAAAAAGTTGAAGTAACAAGACTTTATCATTTCACAGTGAACATGAAAAAGAAAATGGAGCAATACTCACATAGGCACGAGAAGGATCTGTAGTTCTAGAACCTTCTGTGACATCATTGACCACAACAGCGACAATAGTACTCCTGGATTTCTCTGAAATAAAAGTGTGACAGCCCAACTTCCAGGCCAGGTAGGGAGGAACAAGCCTATAATCCCAGAACTTGGAAGGCTGAGATAGGAAGATCGTGAGTTCAAGGCTAACCTGAAAGGCACAGAGAACACTTTGTCTCAAAAAAAAGAAAGAAAGAAAAAAGAAAAAGAAAAGAAACAAATCAAAATACCCTACCCGTCAAAGCACAAGGAAAAACTGAGGAATGCTGAACTTCAGTGTACAGCCTTCTTAGCACTGAGTTTACTCATGTAAACTCATGACATCAGCATCCTAATACCAAAGTAAGTTAAATAACAATGAAGTCCAACTAAATATGTAATTAACAATTCAAGAGAGCTGGGGACAAGGAGTTAGACACAAGAGTGCTCTCGCTTCCCCATCCTTCATCAGGAGGCATTTATAGTGCTTAAGATTAAAATGTAGAGTTAGGGAAGAAACGAACAGCACTTCTGCCAGTGTTTTTTCACTCTTAACTTTTGCGAGGCTTTGATGAGGAACGATACATTTTATAGGGAAGAATTACATTTTAGCGAATTTTTCAGTTTACCTTCAATTGCCCCAATCCTGCTGTTTTTGCCCTATTGTGCACAAGGAGAGGGACCAGAAGACCAGTGAGCACCCGGCCAGCAGCCACCTCATCGGGGCAGAGCACCCAGCCAGCAGCTACCCCATCAAGGGCAGAGCTAACTCCAAATCTGAGGTTTCAACTGCCACATAACCTAACTTCTCAAGCAATCACAGGAACTGTGCTCAGTGGAGTGTAGCAGTTTGAGGCTCCCGAGGACTCTTCACACAAGAGTGTTCCTGTCACACATATACTCCAGTGGAGTGAGGGCCTGCCCACTCATCAAACTGGGATGAATTCCAGGAACTGCCATGAGAAGCCGGCCCATTCCAAGCCCCCATCCTCCATCAAGCATCCACCATTTTGGGGGGTGAGGCAGGGACCAGCACCCTTCTTCACTGATCACTGCTGAGTTGCTTCAACAGTTCAGGGTCTCATTTTAGATTCTGAGGTTCTAGGTATCTGGAGCCTGGGGTGTATTGCCTTCCCCTGTACAGAAGCTGCCATACAAAGCAAGTGCAGTCTCTGTGGGCAAGCAGCAGGAATGCCTGCAAAACCTCTCCATACAGTTTCAAGCATCCAGCATTCCAGCAGAGGCACCACCTCTCACTCCAAGGGAAGCAGGTCTTCTGTGGAGTTCTCTAGTAAGTTAAAGTTTCAGAAGAAAAGAAAGCATTTTGATTGGTGTGAGGTGGAATATGATTTGCATTTCCCTCATGACTAAGGATGTTGACCATTTCTTTTTTTTTTTTTTAATTAGGTATTTTCTTTATTTACATGTCAAATTCTCCTTTCCCAGTTTCCCCTCCAAAAAACAAACAAACAAACAAACAAAAACAACAAAAACAAACTTCTGTTGCCTCCCCCATCCCCATGCCTGCCACCCCACCCTCTCCCACTTATTGGCCCTGGCATTCCCCTACACTGGGGCACAGAACCTTCACAGGGCCAAGGACCTCTCCTCCTATTGATGATCAGCTTTGCAATCCTCTACTATACGCATGCTGCCAAAACAATCAGTCCCACCATGTATAGTCCTTGGTTGGTGGTTAGGTCCCTGGGAGCTCTGAGAGTACTAGTTAGTTCATATTGTTGTTTGTTCTCAGGGGCTACAGACCCTTCAGCTCCATAGAACCTTTCTCTAACTCCTTCATTGGGGACCATGTTCTCAGTTCAATGGATGGCTGTGAGCCTCTACATCTGTATTAGTCGGGTACTGTCAGAGCCTCTCAAGAGATAGCTATATTTAGACTGGCTTGTCCTTCCTTTAGTGTCTGTTCCATAGTTAATCTCTGCAACTCCTTCCATGGGTATTTGATCCCCCCTTTTAAGAAGGAATGAAATGTCCACCTTTTGGTCTTCCTTCTTCTCAAGTTTCTTGTGGTTTGTGGGTTGTTCTTCTTGTATTCTGAACTTCTGGGCTAATAACCACTTATCAGAGAGTGTATACCATGTGTGTTCTTTTGTGATTGTGTTACCTCACTCAGGATGATACTCTCCAGATCCATCCATTTCCCTAAGAATTTCATAAATTCATTGTTTTTAATAGCTGAGTAGTACTCCATTGTGTAGATGTACCACAGTTTCTGTATCCATTCCTCTGTTGAGGGACATCTGGGTTGTTTCCAGTTTCTGGCTATTATAAATAAGGCTGCTATGAACATGGTGGAGCATGTGTCCTTATTACATGTTGGAGCATCTTCTGGGTATATGCCTAGGAGTGGTATAGCTGGGTCCTCTGGTAGAACTATGTCCAATTTCTGGAGGAACCGCCACACTGATTTCCAGAGTGGTTGTACCAGTTTGCAATCTCATCAGCAATGAAGGAGTGTTCCTCTTTCTCTACAACCTCTCCAGCATCTGCTGTCACCTGAGTCTTTTATCCTAGTCAATCTGACTGGTGTGAGGTAGAATCTTAGAGTTGTTTTAAGTGTGTCTCAGCCATTTGAGATTCCTCAGTTGAGAATTCTTTGCTTTGTTCTGTACTCCATTTTAAATACGGTTATTTGGTTCTCTGGAGTCTAATTTCTTGAATTCTTTGTATATTTTAGATATTAGCCCTCTGTCAAATGTAGGGTTGGTAAAAAGCTTTTCCCAATCTGTGGGTTGCTGTTCTGTCTTATTGACAGTGTCCTTTGCCTTATAGAAGTGTTTCAATTTTATGAGGTCCCATTTGTCAATTCTTGATTTTAGAGCATAAGCTATTGGTGTTCTGTTCAGGAAAATGTCTTACGTCAATGTGTTTGAGGTTCTTTCCCACTTTCTCTTCTGGGCTTGAGCTTTGTACAAGGAAATAAGAATGGATCAATTGGCATTCTTCTACATGCTGACCGCCAATTGAACCAACATCATTTGTTGAAAATGCTGGCTTTTTCCCACTGGATGGTTTAGGCTTCTTTATAAAAGATCAAGTATCCATAGGTGTGTAGTTTTATTTCTGGGTCTTCAGTTCTATTCCATTAATCTACCAGATGCAGGCAAAGATGTAGAGAGAGAGGAACACTCTTTCATTGCTGGTGGGACTGCAAGCTGGTAAAAACACTTTAGAAATAAATATGACAATTTCTCAGAAAATTAGAAATTTTTCTATCTGAAGACCCACCTATACCACTACTGGGCATACACTCAAAAGATGCTCCAACATGTAACAAGGACACATGCTTCCCTATGTTTGTAGCAGCCTTATTTATAACATCCAGAAGGTGGAAACAACCCAGATGTCCTTCAACAGAAGAATGGATACCAAAATTGTGCTACTTTACACAATGGAGTACTACTCAGCTATTAAAAACAACGACTTCATGAAATTCAAAGGCAAATGGATAGAATTAGAAAATATCATCCTCAGTGAGATAACCCAGACGCAAAAGAACCCATATGGTATGTACTTACTGATAATTGGGTTTTAGCCCAAAAGCTCAGAATTCCCCAAGATGCAGCCCACAAACAATATACAGCTTAAGAAGAAGGAAGACCAAAGTGTAGAACAGGGAAGAAAATAATCACAGGAGCTAGAGGGAGAGAGGAACCAAGGAGGGAGAGAGGAGACAGAGGAGAAACGGGGACTGGAACAGGTATTGGAAGGAATAGGAGACAAGCACAGAGGATCAGGAAATTGAATAGAAACATGTAGCAGAGGGGAATGGGGAACTAGGGTAGCCACTAGAAAGTCCCAGACTCCAGGGAAGCGAGAGGATCTCAGGACCCAAAGGCAAAGACTTTAGCTGAAATATCCAACAAAGGGGAGATACAACCTGTAGAGACTACATCCAGCACATAGGCATGGCCTCCAGTTGAGGGGTGGGGCCACCCATACATCTCAAAAGTTTTAACCAAGAAATGTTTCTGTCCAAAAGAAAGACAGGTACAAAAAAATGGAACAGAGATTGAAAGAAAGGCCATCTAGAGACCACCCTACCTTGGGATCCATCCCATCTGCAGACACCAAACCCCACACTATTGCTGATGCCAAGAAGCACTTGCTGACAGGAGCCTAGTATGGTCGTTCCCTGAGAGTTTCTACCAGCAACTGACTAATACAGATGCTGATACTCACAGTCCACCATTTGACTAAGCCTGGGGAAATCAATGGAAGAACTAAGGGAAAGACTAAAGGGGCTAAAAGGGATTGCAACTTCATAGAAGAACAATATCAACTAACTGGCCCACTCAGAGCTCCCAGCGACTAAACCACAAACCACAGAGTATACATGGAGGGAGCCAGGACTCCAGATTCATATGTGCAGGGGATGGCCCTATCTGACATCAGTGGGAGGAGAGGGAGGCTTGAGGCTCAGCATAGGAGGATGCTAAAGGGGCGAGGCAGGAGTGGGTGAATGGGTAAAGGAGCACCCTCACAGAAGCAAAGGGAAGGGGGAGATGAGGGATGGGATGGTGGGGTTGGTGGAGGGGTAACTAGGAAGGGGGATAGCATTTGAAATGTAAATGAATAAAATGGTTAATTAAAAATTCAAGAAAGGAAAAAGAAAAAAAGGAAAGATGAGAAGAAAAGGAGTGGGGAGGGAAGGAAAAGAAGAAGGAATAATGGAGAATGAAAGAAAGGGGAAAGGGGAAGTGAAAGCCAGAGGAAAGAGGGAAGGAGAGAAAAGGAAAGGAGGAGAAGGCAAACTAAGAAGGGAGGGAAAGAGAGCAGAAAGGATGGAAAGGAGAGATAAAGGGAAAGGAGAAAATAAAGAGAAGCAGGCAGGAGGTAAAGGAGAGGAATAATCCCACCTAGAACTGATTAATGTATTGTAAAGACAAAATTGAAAGAAGGATCCTTGAAGATGTAATTAAACCAAGGATCTTCAAAAAGATCACATTGGAGAAGCGGCGCCGGAGCGGAACCCGCTCTGCCGCAGCGATGGCTGCCGGTGTCCCTTGCACGCTGGTTACCAGCTGCTCCGCCACTTTCACCGGGGACCGGCTGGTGCAACATATCCTTGGGACAGAAGATGCTGTTGTGGAAGCGACTTCCAGCGATGCTGTGAGGTTTTACCCCTGGACCATTGATAACAAGTACTATTCCGCAGAGGTCAACCTGTGCGTGGTGCCAAGCAAGTTCCTGGTCACTGCCGAGATTGCCGAGTCAGTCCAGGCGTTTGTAGTTTACTTTGACAGCACACAGAAATCAGGTCTTGACAGCGTCTCCTCATGGCTTCCTCTGGCAGAAACATGGCTACCTGAGGTGATGATCCTGGTCTGTGATCGAGTGTGTGAAGATGGAATAAACCGACAACAGGCTCAAGAGTGGTGCATCAAACATGGCTTTGAGCTGGTGGAGCTCAACCCAGAGGAGCTGCCGGAGGAGGACGATGACTTCCCTGAATCTACAGGTGTAAAGCGGATTGTACAAGCATTGAATGCCAATGTCTGGTCCAATGTCATGATGAAGAATGACAGGAGCCAGGGCTTCAGCCTTCTCAACTCTCTGGCTGGGGCAAACCGAGGCATTGGATCAGCAGAGAGCTGTCACTCTGAGCAGGAGCCATCGCCAACAGCTGAGAGGACACAGTCCCTCCCTGGCCATCGAGGTGGTGCGTGTGGCTCAGAAGGCACACAGGTTGACAGCATTGTCGACCCCATGTTAGACCTGGATATTCAAGAATTAGCCAGTCTTACCACCGGAGGAGGGGATCTGAAGAACTTCGAGAGACTCTTTTCAAAGTTAAAAGAAATGAAAGACAAGGCTGCGACGCTTCCTCATGAGCAAAGAAAGTTGCATGCAGAAAAGGTGGCCAAAGCCTTCTGGATGGCGATAGGAGGAGACCGAGATGAGATCGAGGGTCTCTCTTCTGATGACGAGCACTAAGCTCTTCTGTTAGGTTTGACTGACACCGATGCCAGCACTGTGCACCCCAAGTGCTTCCCTTCTCAACGGGGCTCTGTCCTGCCAAGATTGCCATTAGCACGCTGGCCACCTGACTGGTTTTTGGGGTTCCCTTACCTGAGCTTTTAGAAAGGCACTAGGGAGAAATCCTTGTTCCTGCCGCATATGTGACTGAGGAGTAAAATGAGTGTGGAAACCCTTCAGATCTGCATTCTTTGTAAAATAAGTCTCAGAAATCTGTAATACACGGAAGCCAAGTGTCAAAAAAAAAAAAAATCACATTGGGTTAGGCAGGCCCTAAATTCATAATGAAAAGTAGCCTTAGGAGATATGAGAATTTGAGAAGAGAGAGAATTCTGTGAAGGCTGAATTAGAGGCTGGGGTACACCCTAGATAGGCAGGGATCCCAATATCCATCAATGTCAGGGACAGGAGGCCTGGGAAGGATTTTTACTTAGAGCCAACAGCAGGAGTTTGCCCTTAACTTGAACTTCTTCCTTCCTGAACTAGGAGGAATCAAACCTCTATTGATTTTGCTACAACTTGAGGAACAACATTATGGTGTCCATGGTAATTATATACATTCTTCCTGTAGCAAGTCTGCTCTTTTAGTGACCCGTGCTTGCAAACATGGTTAAGTTTGGGGTACAGCATGATGATATCCATGGGCACTTAACACGTTCTCAGTGCAGCAAAGCTGCTCTCCTAGTGACTCATGCTTGCAAACATGCAATGTTCTTCTATGCAGTGCTCTGCACCATGGCTCGGTGAGGCTGAATTCAGCGCTCCACACAACAATGTAAGAGTGAGGGGAAAGGCCACCAGATGCCTGCTCGTGGTGAGTGGCTGGAGAAGAAGGTGAAAGTGCAATCTGAACCCAGCCCCATCACTTGCCCTACTAAGCCGCAGAACAAAGCTACCACATGCCATTGCTGGGCCTCTGATAGCTCATCTTAACAACTGTTAGAACCTGCACTACTGCAGCAAACTGTTATAAAGATCAAATTAGAGGTCAGGTATCAGAGTTTAAGGCTTGTGAGTTTACTGCTACCAAATAGCACAAACAATCCAGGATTTTACAAGAGAGTTGTATAAAGCTCTCTATGTATACATAATTGTGTTTGGGCAGAAAGAAGAGAGAGTCTGGGGTAGAGAAGGACAGATTCTACCTGAGGATCTCCAATTCCACTAAAGGGTTTGTTGCTAGGGCCTGAGCTTCATGCACTGTGGAGATATACTTTCAGTATAGGACTCTCTCTAAGTTCTTGTCTCAGGGTTTTCATTGCTGTGAAGAGACACCATGACCAAGGCAACGCTTATAAAGAAAAACATTTAATTGGGGCTG
Source organism: Montemys delectorum (assembly GCA_019843815.1). Taxonomy (NCBI): domain Eukaryota; kingdom Metazoa; phylum Chordata; class Mammalia; order Rodentia; family Muridae; genus Montemys; species Montemys delectorum. The sequence goes on along the minus strand of JADRCD010200319.1, from coordinate 4,972 downwards.
GCTTTCAGTTCAGAGGTTCAGTTCATTGTTATCAAGGCAGGAAGCATGGCAGCATCCAGGCAGACATGGGGCTGGAGGAGCTGAGAGTTCTGCATCTTCATTCAAAGGAAGCCAGGAGCAGACTGTCTTCTACATGGCTAGGAGGAAGGTCTCAAAGTCCACCCGACAATGGCACACTTCCTCTAACAAGGCCACACCTCTTAATAGTGCCACTCCCTGGTTGCCAAGTCTATTCAAACCACCACAGTTTTAAAGGACAGCCTGGAAAGCTAAGATACCTATCCACACTGGAAATGAGTTTTCTTCTTTGGTCTCTTTGAGAAGTCATTTTTCAGTCATCAGAATTATCTCATAGGGCCAGAGGTGGTAGAACACACCAGTAATCAGTAATCTCAGCACTCAGGAGGCTGAGACAGGAACATTATCATAAGCTCAAATCCACTGTGGGATACAGAATGAGTTCAGGAGCAATTTGGGATACATAGAAAAACCCTGTTCTAAACAAACAAACAAACAAACCCAAACAAACAAAAAAACGCTTTCATGGGCACAGTTCCTTTGAGCTCGCCCCTCTTCTGAAGGTGAAGATAATGAGCATCAAACGTGTGAATGGTAGAGCTATGACTTCAGCCCAGTTTCTGGAGCCTGAGTACCTGATCTGTGCTAGGCTGCTCTCCCATCCAGGTCTGGAGTACATTTGAGAAAACCCTATGAAGGATGTAAAACACAGACAGGCAAACTCCTATTCCTGACTCAAGTCTCGTGTCAGTGCAGAAGCCAGACTTGTTAAAGCTTTACCATGTAGCATGCCATGCCTGATGGTAAGCACATCGGTCCTGGACCATTAAGCATCTGAAGTTGGTGGAATCATCTCTGCCTGTGAGGGAAAGGAAAGAGTCTCAAGGAAGGTAACTCTGAGCTGGCTCTGGTAGGAATCAGGGTTCACCATTTTACAGGGTGGAAAAAATGACCAGTGTGCTGGAAGTACTGGGCCTGGTAAATAAGAACTCACTGGATCTGAACCCTAGAATCTGTGTGTGTTTGGAGAGGTGCTGAGCCAAAGCGGAGGTGGCTCGGAGGTTAAGTCTGTGCAGACAGGAAGAGGCTCTGGTAAAGAGGTTATGTTTTATGCTCCACCCCTCACTAGCAAACTAATGACCCTAGAGGCAGAAATTTGACTCACAGACATGTTTGATTTGCCCTGTTAATATTTAAAATTATTTTCATTGGCTGTCAATTTAAAAACAAGATTTTACCTGCCTGTCGTTCAAAACTCACTTAACAATATCTTGCATCTAGCAATGGTCTGCCCACATTTCTCCATGCTTCCTAAGTAGTGCTGTGGGGAGACGTCCCGTTAGATCCATCTCCTATCCCATCTGGTCCACTCCACCCTGCCAACTCCCCCATCCTCATCCCATTCCAATTCTATTCAACATATGGGGTCACCTTGGGATTCAGATCAGGTAAGCAGTGTGAGCAGGTTGGCAAAGGTGAAAGGACTTCAGCTGTGTATGCTGAAGGTACACAGGAAGGAGAAAATCAGGAAAGAGAAACCATTGGGAAAACTTCAGGCAGTGGGAAGGAAGCTAAGAAGTGGGAAGGAGCTAAGCTTTGCTGGAGGATTGAGGTGGAGTGGGAATCTTCATGAGTCTGATTTCCTTAATGCTGCAGTTTCTTCTTACTCCCTATTAGGCATCCTAGCCTCCATCACCTGTATCCCTGCTCTGCCCTGCTCTTCTGCACAGTGTGAGTTATATTCCGGCATGCTGGGAACTTTACTTATTAAGTTTTTATGCTTTGTCACCTCTGACTAGAAAATGAAACTTCCCGTGAGCAGGTTGCACGCTTGTTGCCTGTGCTGCGGTATTCTTGGTCCACAGAGTGTTTCTAACAAACAGGTATTTGATTCATAGTTTTTAATGGTGCTTTTACCGACTTAGCCACTTTAAGCATCTATGATCTTGGTGCTTTGATAACAAATGACACAGCAGGAAGAGATTTTGGAGCCTGCCGGCACAACCCAATGTCCCTCTCCACCAAACACAATTGTTCACACACTACCCCAGATCCATGTCTCCATGCGAGCACAGTCTTGCAACTGTGAAATACTGGATCTAGGAAAACAAGCCCGAGGAAGGTCAGGACGCAGTTAGACTTGTTCATACCACCACACTAGAGCAACCCTGACACCTGCCCTGGGCCATGTAGAGCCTTGGCCTCCTGGGACTTGAGCACCGACTATAAGGTGGTTTCAGCTTGGCAAGACTTTATCTTCACAGTAGCTTCCTTCCTGAATTTCTTTGAACAAGTTCCAGGGCTGTCAGAGCCTCTCTTTGATGTTTAATTGCTTAATTATCAGTTTACTCCACTAACTTAAAGAAAGAGAATAGAAACAAAAAGTGGGTAGAGTTGGAGCTGCCTGGTAGGGAGGGAGGTCCCCTGTGTCTGTAGCAGGATCCCTGAACACTGGGAATTTTTCTCACAACCTAAGTCCAGCTGCCTGTCTCCCAAGGTCCCCACAGGACCTCCTGACCCCCATCCTATCAAGCTCAGCTTTTGAGTGATGAATGGATATAGGAACAGCTGAACTCCTGCAGCCAAGGATGTGCCTTTTTCTCACCATAAAAAACTAAACTTTTTCTAATCTTACTTCTTCTTCCAACATCCATTCACATAGCCTGTCATTTATTTCTCCACTTTTATTTTAAAGTAGACACACAATACTCATTTACTCTATGGCCATAAAAGTGTGTCTATGTACACACACACGCACATGTACACACACACACACACACACACACATTGTAATGATTACAGGCTAAGTAGCATTCTAACACAGCATTTGTCATTTCTTTTTTCAAAATATGCAACTTCTTTTCCAGCTATTTGAAAAACTGGACTAGACATATTGCCACCCTGTTGCGCAACAGAAATTCTCCTCCTCTCTGTAGCTTTGTACCTGCTCAGAACATCTGTGTCTCCCTCTTCCACTGTGTCCTCCCCAGACTGTGCTCCGTGCATTCCATAGAGCAGTGGGATCACACAGTATTTATCTTTCTGTGCTTTGCTTTCTTGCTAAACACAGCGTCTTCCCGGTTCGGCCACGCCCTCCATCTATGGTTAAATGATGCTCACTTGTGTGTGCCACATTTTTTTTTTTATCTATTCATTCCTTGGTGGGCCATTTGTGGGCTTCCATGAATAACACTGCAATGATAATTGTGAGTGTAGAAATCTCTTGGACCCACTGGTTTAGTTTCCTTTGGGTATATATCCATAGTGAGATGGAAAGACCATACATGCAGTAATTATAGTCTAGTTTCCTTGAGGACCGTCTTTAGAGTTTACCACAGATGCTAACTCGAACTCCCACCAACAGCACAGCGCTGTAAGGATCCTCTTTTATGTATACTCTCCTTGGAACTTGCCTTTAATATTTTTATAAAAGCCGTTATATTTGTTATTGTGGTTGTGAGTCCCACTTTCCTGATGATTTAAGTTTTTTCCTGTATTGTCGGCCATTTGTATTTGTTAGTCTCCTGGATGTTTATTAAGTCTTTTGCCCATTTCTTTTTGAGTTATTGAGTTCCTTACACACTCTTCATATAAGCTGAGTCTTACATTTAAGTCTTTCGAGATGATTTTTGTGTTGTGAGAAATAAGGATCTAGATTAATTCGTCTGAATACAGATGTCCAAATTCCTCAGTACCACATACTGAAGAGACTGTCTTTTCCTCAAAATCTGTAAAATCTACGATATTTTTATATCAATAGCAAATTGTCCAGAAAATAAAACAAGCAACTCTCTATATAAAACCACTAAACAATAAGAAGCAAATCTAGTCAATGAAATGAGTTTCTGCATCGAAAATTATAAGACATTGATGAGAACAATTCAAGATGACAAAAACTAATAGAAAAATGCTCCATGTTTATGGTTTTTTCTAAAGAATGAGGGGAAAGGTGTTGGTAGGTGAGAAGGGGGAGGATCTGAGAGGACTCTCTAGTCATCAATTCAGATAATGCTACTTCATATACTTGTATAGTACAAAAACAGAAGAATGTTTAGGTCTATTTTAGAGATTGCTGGAAATTCTTTCCTATTCCAAAATTCATCTAAATGATTTTTCCTATGAAACTTGTCAGCAACTCAAACAAGTTTTTTTTTTCCATCAAAGATTTTTAAGACAATATAGTTTAAAAGATAATATTTTGATACTTTGATGCTGAGGAGTGATGGAAGAAAAATATTATAGGCCTTTGTTTGGGTGATTAAACCATTATATTTAAGAACAGAAAACTTCATGTGTACAGTATGAACACTGAATTCATAACACGCATTGGTGTCAGATCTGAGCCACATGTTCCAGCCGTCAGTTGCAAATCTGTGCTTACAGCGTGGGACAATACAAAGTGCACATGTTGCATTGAGAACTGGGGCATCAGTGAAGTTCTGCCTTTCAACAAGGAATTTACTAGTCCTCCAAAGTGGGAAGAAGCTTAATCAGCCTTGAAGATCCAGGAAAGTCAAGGCAAAGATGAGCCTTGCAGATCTATTATCCACGTTGACTGGAGTCTAAGGGTCATTAGAAAATAATATTTTGTGCATTCACACATTTTCCTTATTTCCCTAGCACTCACACATTTTTCAGTCATGCTCTTTGTGGAAATGGCAGCCAGCCTCAGTTCAACTGATGGGAAAGCAGAGCCAGAAATGGTAAAGCCAAAGGGTGTGAAGTATTTGAGAAGTTGGAATCTAGAGAATGTGGGCTCCAGCCAAGCAGGAAGGCCACCATAATCTGACTTTCAAAAGTTAGCTACAAATCCAGAGTTTGAGATGAATTCTTCCAATTTTCTGAAGTACATAAGTAAGACTCAGTTGACGTGTTACTTATCCCAGCTTCATAGTATCCAGGGTTATAGGAGCTCAGCCACGAGCTAAGGTCAGATACACTTGTGAGCCAGAAG
>JADRCD010200318.1:983-11557 GCA_019843815.1 Montemys delectorum | reverse complement strand
GGTGAAAACCAGGAGATCATAGTGTTGTCTTACTTCTGTGATTTTGTCAGTTGCCAGCATGGGATAATTTGAGTTTGCTTTTTCTGAGCCCCAACTATTTGTAGAAAATTCTGGTAAGAAGTTTGTCCTTGCCAGGCAGTGATGGCGCACACCTTTAATCCCAGCACTTGGGAGGCAGAGGCAGGCAGATTTCTGAGTTCGAGGCCAGCCTGGTCTACAGAGTGAGTTCTAGGACAGCCAGGGCTACTCAGAGAAGCCTTGTCTCGAAAAAAAAAAAAAAGAAGAAGAAGTTTGTCCTTAAGGATGAGTCTTAAAATAGTATGATAGCTAGTCAGGGCTGAGGGACTCCATGAAGCTTTTCAAAGACTATGCTGTTCTGGACAGTTTCTGTGAGATTTTAGGAAAGTGGAAAGAAGGAGGGAGTTAAGATGTGGACAAGGGAATGATCTGGGGGAGTGTAGTTGGTGAGCCATGGCAGCATGTTTCCAGAACCTACCTTTTTCTTAAATCTTCTAAATAACTGGATCTTTTTCTCTCTAGCCTTTGAGCTTCTAAACACACAATTAGAACCCTCATCCTTCCAATAATGGACTCTCTTGAAGTGAGATTAAAGAAAGTCAAAATCCCAGAGCTTTGACAGTATATAGTGAGTTGAGGCACCTTAATTATCCTGTACCTATCTGATCAGTGTCTACCATGACCTAGAACACTGACTACATGTCTGTGCCTGCTCTCTACCTTTTGATACTGCACTGTTTGCTAAAAATCTCCAGTGATTTTCACTCTGTTACTGCAACCCCATGTAAGAGAACATTTGCATTGTCCTCCCTAGGACCACACTAATGTACCAGAGGTACATCATTAGCTGTACCCTCCAGAGATAACTCTTCTTGCCACATCACACTTTGGTTTTTCTCCCTGGTGATATGCTCATTTGTAGTGATCGTTTTGACGTATTTCCCAAGATCCATTTTATCTATGAAGATTATTATCCTCAAGTTTTATGAAGCAATTCTTGCCAGTGATTGGCTTGGGATTGACTATATGCTATGGAGTGAATTTGTATGTTAAAACATACATGTCCAGTGGGACTGTACTTGGAGGTTGCAGTTAGGGGGGTTGTACCTTTATGGTGGGAACGGTATCCAAACAGAGCGAGATGGGAAGGTCCCTTTTTCTCTCTCTTTGCTGTCTACTTTCATGTAAGGGCACAGTGAGATGACATTATCTTAAATCCAGATAGGTCCTTGCCATCCCTTGAATCTGCTGGCACCCACTTCTTCACCTCCCCAGATTCTATAACTATAAGAAATGAACGCTTGTTTGGAAAAAAAAAAAACACAGTCAGTAGCAATATGTTGTGGAAGCTTGTAACTGATATTACGTTGTCAATTTTTTTTCACCCTGAGAGTGAATCCAAAAGACAGAGGGTGGCAGAATCACAGGAGATACAGAAAAAGCAGGGGCTGCACTTTCCCTAAGCCTGCTACTGCTAATGAAGCTCTGTGGTATAATGTGTTTTCTTTTAAGTCAGTTTGAGATGGTTTTCTGTTTTCCAGCCCAAGCCTTCTTCTTCTTATATCTTCCTTCTACTTCTCCACAATGTTCTAAAACCAATGTTCACCAGAAATAATAATAATAAAGATGTTGGTCTCATTCAGTGTCTCCATGCCATTTTAATTGGTAGCAAGCATATTGTATCCTGAAGAATTCTCATTTTGGGGCCTCTCAACATCTCCCTTAACAGCCCCATGTTACAAAATTTGAGACACCCATATCCTTCGTCTGTTATTCCCAAAGACTATTACGATGTGTGCTAGAAGCAGTGTTGTGTCATCTAGCCTTTTCTTCTGAGTTCCCCTCGCACCAGCTGCAGCATAAAATCTGTGCTCGTCCTATAAAATGTCCTGCCTTTCAGTTTGGAGACATAGCCACTGTTCATTTAGAGTCTCCCTGGCACCAAGCTGACATGAATGCTTGATACTCACTTTTCAAAACTGCATGTCTGACCAGAGCCAGTGTTTCTTTCATTTACAATAACAAACTCCAGTATGACACTGTCCCTTTCTCCCAAGTTTCCCGTCACTACTCCTTCATCAATTTGTTCTTCCTTGTTGAGTAGAATGGAGTCTGGGATGGCAGTTCTGCTTTTACATCCTTTTCTTTTTCAGAGGCGGAATTGTTAGCTCTGTGAGTCAGGTAGCTCAACTGGGACAGACCCAAGGGACGTATTTGTGGTAATTCACATGCCTGGTAGTAAGGAGTTTGATATGAGCTTCAGATCAGCAGAGAAATTGGATTTATTTTGGACACTATATCAGGAGGAAAAGGACCAGAGCTGTGGGAGAAATTGAAGTGATTGAATAGATCAGAACAAGGCTAAAGGCTGTGCACTTTTCCTTTCAAGAAATGAAACACGGGCTTCTAGAGACACTGTGTCTATGTTAGAATGACACTGTCAAGGTTCGGCAAGCTCAGGATAAGATGCAGACCTTATGTTGGGGCTGGCAAATGTCAGCCTGAGATGCAATCATGTTGGCGGTCACCATTGACTCTCTTGATACTTCTTCCAGAAACCCAGAAGCATCTTTCTGGTTGGGGCTCATTGGAGAGAGAAGAAGGCTTGTCAAGCAGATTATAGTAGTGTGTGGGGCATGGTAGATCTTTCTCTATTACTTAGGAGAGCTAGGATAGTGGGACGAGTTTTAGAATCAGCCATTTTTGAGTTCAAGTCCCTTTGCTTCTGGGTCTGACCAAGAATCAGTCACAAAACCCATTTGTATGTCAGCATCCTCCTAGGAGGATATATAGAGAGAAACCTTTAGACATGCTGGTAAGGAATTGATTTTCAGCTTGGCAAACATTTCATACAGAATTAACACAGCCTTATGGATTCAAGAAACGAGAATGTTGAATCTGTACAGGTCCTAAGGCCCAGCACTGGAAGCAGAAGAGGACACAGGATTCTATCCCAAGAAGCCATGGGTAAATGATACCTGCCAGGAAAGAAAAAGTTTCACTGAATGTATCAACCACACTCTAGTGCAGGCCCCATGTCAGCGGTAGATGGCTAACTACTCTGCATTTTTGGGGGGGGGGGGGGGGTGGGCTCTTTTGTTTTATTTATTTGTTAATTTATTTGGCATTTTTCTTACTGATTTTTTTGTTTTGATGTTTATTTTTTGAGATAGGAGAAAGATCATGAAATTGGACTCTGAAAAAACTTTAATAAATAAAAAGAAAGAAACAAGAGTACATGGAGCAAATAGGATAAGAAGGCTTCTGGGAGCTCTGTGAAATGGGTAAATGGCTAGTGGAGAAGGATCTGTGAGGGGAAGCCAGGTAGGGATGGTAGGAGACTATAGGAACACTGAGGCAGAAGTGCTCTCAGGAAAGGCTAATCTAATGTCTCCTGTCTGCTGGCACACTGTGTATGGATGTTTACATTTCATATGAATATGCATATTGAAATATCAAAGCATACAGAGAAAACATACAATTATGCACAATTTAAAAATGGTGGCAGAGATCAAGGACAAGGAGGAGGAGCCTGGCCTTGGATCTCCTATCCAGATTCGAAAAACAAATCAGTATTGGGACCTTAGATGCTCCTTTGCCCTCTTCACTGGCTACTTCCCTTCTGTTTTCTCCAAGGAACTCTTGTCCTGGCATTTCTGACATTCTCATCTCACTTTTCTTCCTTAATTTACTACCTCTCAACATATCTCTAAGCATTGTCCCCTTGTGTGTTGTTGTTTTGAGCTTCCTGTGGGCCACGTCATACTGAATGCTTCTTCTGCTATACACTTCTTTTGCTTTGTGAGGTTGGTCAGTTGTTTGCAGATGACAGAGGGCAGTGTAAAGGACCTAGATACAGACAAGAAGAGAGGACTCACCCCTGATATGGGTAGTCTCATTCCATGGGTTAGGATCTAGGTCTAATTTAAAAAGAGAAAGAGAGCTGAGTGCCAACATTCAACTCTGCTTTCAGACTGCATATGCAGTGTGACCAGCTGCCTCATGCTCTTGGTGGTGTGAATTCCCCATGGGGATGAACTGCATCCTCACACTATAAGTCAAAATGAACCCTTCCCTCCTTAAGTTGCTTGCTGTCCAGTAATTTGTTCACCAAAATGAGAATGATGATGAGTTCAGAAGACTGGTACCCAGCCCTGAAGCTGCTGCGGTGATGAACCTGACCATGTGGTCCTTAGGAAGCCTTTGGAACTGGGTTGAAGAAAGAACTTGAAACTTTGAGCTAGAGAAGTGTTCTAAAGCTACAGGTAGAAATCACCAGTCCATCCCAGTCCTGGGAGCTCAGAGGACTGAGGTGAAAGTCAACGGTGGAAACCTGAGTCTTCAGGTTTCAGTAGGGACTTGGAAACTGGGCTGGAGGCAGCTTGTGCAATATTCTGGCAATGAATCTAGCTTCATTCTGTCTGTGACTAGAAGATGACATTGGGGTACTTTCTGGAATGACAGAAATGTTGTATATTTAACCTGGGTGTTTACTCAGGCATGTATGTTTTTGCCAAAACTCATCAATTAATGATATCTATACATCATTGTATGTAAATTTCTACCCCACTATAAGTGATTACAAAATAACAAATTATTATATAAGTATTTACATTGTCATCATCTGATGTCACCTTGTCATTATGTCTAACTTTTCACTGGTGGTATTAAAATGTTCCTAACATCGACTTTGAGCCTTGTCTACTGTGTATAGGTTGTGGTCCATAGTGTAGCAGGGCTATGTCTGCTCACACAGTCACGGAGATCCATAGAGAAATGTTAATAAACCAAACAGAACACAAGCAAAATACCTTACTGTAGGACAACATCCTAACAGGTGACCCGTATGCTACACCTTTAGCTGTGTGACTCAAATGGCCAACATAATGCTGCTTTTAAAACTTGGTTTCATGGATATACTTGCTAAGTTTTATGGTGCTGTATATTTTCATGCTTTTAGTATTTTGCACTATGCTTTCAAACTATAAATATATGTTTCTAATAAGAATCAAATGTTTGCAAAAGCCCCGGAGTACCTCCCAGGTTGAAAATCATTGGTCTAGTCATATTAACTCTGTGTTGGAGGCCCGGATGTTGCCTTCTGTTTATGCTAAAGAGCTTTGTTAATAGCCAGGCTTAAGTGTCAACACTTTAGCAGTAAGTAATGAGTAAGCTGGGTATATATATATAGAGATAGATAGATAGAGAGAGGGGGGGGAGGGGGAGAGGGAGAGGGAGAGGGAGAGGGAGAGGGAGAATAGTTAGTGTGCAGAGGCAAAGGACAGAGAAACAAGTATAGGGAGGTTAGGAACTCTCCAATCAACTACAGTCTACACTAAGGCTTGGTATCACTTTTCCAGACTAGTTTTGGTTGTGTGAGATTTTCTGGGCCACTCATTTCCTCGGGTGCTCTGCTCAACCCACTGGGCTACCTGATACTTCACCTAAAGAACATAGGTATAAAGACTATGGAGATGACTTAGTTGTTGGAAGTGCTTTCTTCATGACTATAAGGTTCTTGTTTTGGAGTCCCAGCACCTACATAAAAGCCTTTCACAGGGGTTGCCTGTATGTGTCTATAATCTCACAGCAGTTGAGGTGGATACAGGAGGATCCCAGGAGTTCATTGCCAGTCCAGCTCGGTGAAGTTGATGAACTGTAGATTCAGTGAGAGGCCCTGACTCAGACTATAAGGTGGGAAGTGATCAAGGAAAATACCTAACACCTACCTCTCCTTTCTTACATATGCAAAAAGGCACATATATGAAAATACAACTGACATGAATAAAATAGTTATAGTTGGGGTTGAGGTGAGGCTTGGGACTGTGTTTCTAGCAAAGTGAAGAAGATAATTGTGCTCTGGACTAGAGGCCAGCCCTGAGAGGATCATGGAGTGAGGCAGCCACATTGCTGCACTTTAAGAGTCTCTTAGGGAGAATCCAGTTTAACAGCAGATAGGATTGAAAAAGAGTGGAAATACGTCAGGGATAGGCTGTCCAACATGGTAGCCAGCATCCTCACATAGCTATTTACATGTAAATAAGATAGAATGACAAATTCAGTTATTAAGTCCAAATAGTTACATTTACAGTGCACAATAGTCAGTTGAAGCAAATCCCGGATAATGCATTGTTAACAGCATAGACACAGAAGACTTTCCTGGTCATGAAGGACTCTATTGTGCAGCCCTGCTAGGAGAGAACTTGATCCCAGAGCAGAGTAGAACCTAGGCGCTGGAGAGCCTTCTAGAGCAATCAGTCAATCACTGATTCATCACTTAATCTGGAGGAAGCTGCACACTGTGTTTATGGGAAGCACTTGTGATAAACAGTCCACATGGAATCCCTTAGTGTCATTCCAAGTCGCTTGACCTGCTCTACTCAGGTGCCTGTCTTTGGCCTTGCGTGGATCGTCACTCTGTTCTCTCCATTGAACGCCCAGCACACGAGACTTGCTTTGGAACAAGGGCAGTGGGCCTCCCCATGGTTTTGCAATGGGAAGAAGTCCCATTTTGGTGCTTTCTAAGTGATATTCAGGGCTTGGCCATGATGTCCTCGCTTAGGTTCCCTCTGTTGCTTCAGAGAAGTGGGCTTATGTTTCCTCGTTTGTATGCCAGCTTCTTTAGAAATAGACGTCTGGGAAAAACTGGCCCCACTTTTAAGGAAGATTTCAAAATCTCCAGTACTAATTTAGCAATCTCGTTTTATAAACAAAAGAAACAGAGATTCATGGAATAGGAGGGGCTGACCCTTCCAGAGTTACATGGCCAATTAGTTGTAGAGCTGAGATCAGAAGTGGACACCCTTGACCTGGGCAGTATCTCTCTCACCAGCTCACTGTTAATTAACTTTGCGAGCTACATGTCTGGTGGCCCTTGTTTTAGCCTGCTCCTGGAAGGGAAGACAAGGCCTGACAAACTGCTGGGACCCCGGCTGACCCCATGCTTGGGTCACTTTGAGGAAGCCATGCTATTCAGTGAATCCTGGTTTGTGACAGACAGCTTCCTGGGAAATCAGTACCTTGGGGACTTCAGAGACAGGACACCCATTATATCAATGTGCCTACATTTACAATTTGGAGGTTACAGTGTCTACACACACAGCTCTTGGATGCTTGACATTTGTCATCTCCAGGGGCCAAAAAGAGCCATCAGGAGGTATTTGTTCTTTCATTTGTGGTCTTGGAGTCCTGTCCCAGTACCAGCTTGAGGGTTCTGCTTCTCTGGACCAGAAGGTGACTAATTTCTAGAGTTGAATGTGATTCCATTGTTGGCCTCATTAACTGTAAAATGATGATTGCTGGCTCCCTGATCAGCTGTCTTCTTCCATTTTTGTTTTTATAAGAGATCTTTCTTGAGCTTCTATCTGTCCCTCTGGTAACACTTCATCTCTATATTCAAAACGCTAGCCATCTGCCAAAGAACAGAAGTTTCTGAGCATCTCCTAAGTGGTTCTGAGGAGAGATTGCATTCAATTAAACCTATTGGACACGACACTAAAAGGGTTTGTTCAGAATGATCTGAACAAGTCTCCAACAATTGAGATTGTCTCTTAAACTGTCTTCTCCCTGAGATACCCAAGTACTGATTATTCCAGACACACTGTCTCTTGCTTCAGGAAAAATGTCCACCCAACAGGCATTTATAATTTTTGGTTAATTTGAAGAATATTCTAAATTTAACATTCTCTTTGTTTACTCCATGACAAGTCACTGGTGTATATAATACGTAGACATCCATGAATCCACGAGAATGCTAGTATGTACACTTCAGAGGTCATGCTCAGGAAGTTTTTGTGCCCCTCATATACACATGTAGCTAGTTGGAAAGCAGGACAAGTGATTCATCCAAACACTCTGGCAAACCCCAGGGGAGGACCAAAGTGAGAAACAGGATGGAGAGGACCAGGCTGGCAATGATGTTCTTCTCTCTAACTGCTTCGTTGCATTTTCTAAGATTCACGACTGACTGCATTGGTAGGATCACTCAAGATCCACCCCCTTCCGTCCTTACTTGTCATTCTGCCTTATAGGCCCTAGGAAGCAAAAATTACCTCTGTCTCTCATTTTGGTTGCCTCCTTGGTGTCTGTGTGAGATCATAGTGGATAACTGGGTGTTGATGGATTCTGGAGAGGCAGCTTCTATTCCTGAACAAGCCCACACGCCTTTGAAGGAGAGAGACTGTTTGACTCACTTAACCTATCTCCCTTCTTCCTGTTGGTAATATTGAAGAGAGGTCTGAAGCTATGGCACCTCTTTATAAGTATGAGGCTTGAGAATGAAATGCTTTGTGTTTAAAGGTGGCGCAACTAGGAGGCAGAAGGAGTTTGGATCCTTAACAATAGCTCTGAGTAGCTGCCTGGCCCCAAGCCTGCTACTTTGGCATACTCTTATATGAGAAAACAAACTGACTTCTTGAAGCCACTGACGGTTATGTTTTAGATTGCTCTCAAATAGATTCTTTAAAAATCCACGAAAAATGTGAGTTTTTAGGTCCCTACTTTTTGCACTGGGCTTTCTTGGTTAAGAAGTCAGGAGGTTACCAGGGTAAGACCCAGACTGAACTGCAGATTGGACTTTGGAATCTTAGGTCCTAACACTTGATATCCATATGCACCCTCAAGGCCCTTTTGCATAAAAGCATCTTCTTGATCCATATGTTCATCTGAAAAAAATTGTACTGTTTAGCCATTTTGCCTTTTCTGGGACTATATGGAAACTTGGGAAGGCATATGCTTCAACATTCTTTTTCTTTGTTCTGAGCCTGTTAGATTTTATTTTATAGCTCCAATGTTTCCATGTAATTGAACGGGGGGTGGGAAGAGAGAATGAATATAAATCTTATTCTGTTAGGTGCTGGATTAGTTTGCTAGAGAACATGGATGACTAGCAGATACAAGGCAAGGACATTGTTTTCCAGGTAGGCTACTCGGGACCCCACAAGCCTGGGAAGACACCAATTTCCTTTAGAGGTCCCAAGTTACCTGGGAAAACAGACCCAGTAACCTAGTCAGGAGTCCAGCAGATCCACTCCAGCCCTCACTCCCTCTTTCCTCGGCAGCTCTTTCTATGTGGGGTGGAGAGGATGTGAGAGAAGAGCTGGTAGGAGCAGCTTCAAATCAGGAATGCTCTGGAGTAGGGGCGGGATCATCACCTAGATGTTGGTAGAATGCTAGCTGAACCTTGAAGCTGTATGCATGAGATGTGTCTCCTGGCGAGAACAGATAGGCATGGGGAAGACCCCCTGTAGGGAACTCTCAGAAATCTCAGCAATGAGAAAACTGTTACAGTGGTACAGTATGCATGTGTTCTTTCTTAAATAAACCATGTGCTTTCCCAACTTCCTGACCACCTCCACCTTCAAACTGCTTTGTTTTGAAACTCATTCACACGATGCTATGATGGTTTTTATTTAATTTTTTTAATGATGAAATATTTTTGTGTTAATTAAAAAATATATATGTATACCTAAGTTTTCTCCAGTCTCCAGCTGATTGGGCTACACACACACACACACACACACATACACACACATATACATATATACACATATATGAATAAATTATACATATAATTATATACATTACAATATACTGCATATAATTTATATATTATATGTAAGTATATAAATATTTACTATATATAATTATATAAACTATACATACTACCTGCTGAATTCATTTAGTATTGCTTGTATGTATATGTTTTCATGATTGACCACTTGGTATTGGATAACCATTTAGGTATTCATTCCTTGGAAAAACTGATTTCTTCTTATTTAAGCTACCCTTAATTAGCTATAGCTCTTCATCTAGGAATGGAGGACTTGTGAAATTTCCCCTATCCACATTGGCATGCCCACTGGTGCTATCACTGCTTAGGTCTTGATTAGACAGCCTTATCGCCAAGATCTTGTGGGTGAGGTTCCACCGTGCTCTGTGAAAGGCTCTATCTCACAGCAGATAGCCTCATCCCCTGGCTCTTACATTCTTTCTACCCTCTCTTCTGTGATGTTTCCTGAGCCTTAGATGTGGGCTTTATGTTATAGATGCATCAAGTGGAGTTGGCATGTGAAAATCCCATGAGGATTCTTTTTTGTTAGTTTTGTTTTTGTTTTTTGTTTTTTTTTGTTTTGTTTTGCTTTGTTTTTTTGAGACAGGGTTTCTCTGGAACTCACTCTGTAGACCAGGCTGGCCTTGAACTCAGAAATCCACCTGCCTCTGCCTCCCAAGTGCTGCCCAGCTCCCATGAGGCTTCCTAAGCTTGCCTAGATAGTGCTGTTGTCCCTAGAACACCAGTTCTTACTATGGCCTGACATGCATTGGATGCTTTGCTAGTAGGAACATAGTCAACACAGCATATCAGAAAGCTCTAAACCAGTGCATTAAACAGAAGATAGGCCTCTTCTTATCTGACACATCCTCAGGCTGTGGGCTCAGGGCTTGTAGGTATCAGATCACAGTAGTTTCTGTTCCGTGCTCTCTTATGTAGAGTTTTTATTCTGAAGACAACTTCAGGAATAAGATTGTTGCTAGAGGTTCAGCCTTTCCATCATAGC
>JADRCD010200317.1:1363-15658 GCA_019843815.1 Montemys delectorum | reverse complement strand
AGCAGATGTTCCCTGAGCAGATGTTCCCTGAGCAGATGTTCCCTGAGCAGATGTCCCCTGAGCAGATGTCCCTGAGCAGATGAGTCTGCTTGGTCACTAGGATTCTTGTCTCACTTGAGCTGCCCTCAGAGAACAAAATCCTAGGCCTCCTTCTTTCCCCTTTCATGACCTTTCTCAGGACCAGGCCAGCATGTGTGTCCAGTATCAGAGACCACCCAAATCTATAGCCCTTCAAGCTCTTCTCCCTAGAATGCAGAACTAGGTAGCTTTAAAGAATTTTTCCAAAGAAAATTTTCCTACAAAACGTCCTCCATGACCTCCCCTTATTGACTTGTTATTTCCTCTCTCTGATGAGAGACTCCCTGAGAAGAGGACCAGAGGAGGGATGCCCAGGTTTGGAAACATTGTTGGAAAATCTGCATCTTTGTCATCTGCTTTATCCCTTCCTGCCATATTTCTAGCTATCCTATCTTGGCATCTCCCACCAAATCTTCAAACTTAGCAGTCCATAACATTTGTGAATTTTTATAAATACTATTCTACCGTTTTTAAAATTATTGCATGCTGTCTATGTAAACTGTGATTTGAACCTCCAGCCACTGAGATTGGTAAATTTAGTTCACACAGGTAACAGACATATTGTTTAACCTTTGAATTGCTTGAGAATGCAATCAACTGCAAGTAACAGTCATAAGCCAATTAAGAGTCATCTCCTGATGAAAGATTACTGCAAGGAGGAGGCAGCTGCTGGGGCTGGGTCAGCAACTCTGCAGCTCTGCAGCACCAGGCCAGTCTTTCTGAGGTTCCCTGCCGTTTCTCTTCATGGGTGGAAGGTGGCTACTACTCTATCCCCATCTCTGAGAGAAAGGGCTGTAGCAGCCACTCTCACCTATCGGAAAAGCAGATTTCTCAAGTTCCATGAGTCATCCCTAGAACTGTATCACATGGTTCTTTAGCTGGAGAGGATCTGTAGAGATGGCTATGACAGTGGCAGTTTGAAATGGAGACTCTGCTACTACCTAGTAAAGTACCAGCAAGCACCTGCTGCTGCTTTGTGCTTATCTAAAATTCATGTACACCCCTCTTTTTAAAACTTGCATCCACAAAGGAATGTGCCCTAGTGTCTTACCAGTTCCTACACATACTGGGAGTCCAAGTACTCTCTATACAAAACACAGGCCCCTTGTTTTAGACCGTTTTATGTTACCATTGTCGGGAGCCGCCCGCCATTACATAATGGTGCAGGCTCTCTACCTCGGCGCAGGCTCTCTATTTCCTGAATCTTCTCGGGAGCCCTGCCTGAATGTGCGCCTGCGCAAGGCTCGAAACTTATGCTAATTAGGCACTAAGGCTAGAGCCACATTCGAAGTCCTTCTACTCCATGCCACCTAAAAGAGCTGTAACAATAAATTGCTGTCAGAAGAATCCAGAGTGCGGCGTGCTCCTTATCGGCGAGGTAGCGCGCGGCAACCATAATAAAATTCCCAAGTCTAGATATTTTCTAAAGGAATGAGGTTTATCCTGACTCCTGGCTCCAGATGTTAGGAAGATCCTTCTGAGCCTCAATTTGAGGTAGAAAGTGGAAGACATGACTAGTTGGCCCATGCAGAGGAAACACAACCTGAATGCAGGTTTCTTTATAATCACAAGCTCTCTTGAGTTAATTAATCCAGTCCTTCAAGGATCAATCCACCCTCCAAAGACATTACCCCTTCTTAATGACCTAACATGTTTTAAAGGTCCTCCCTTAACACTGCCATAGTAGTAATTAAATTTCAGCCCGAGCTCTGCAGGGACAAGCCATTTCAGACCTCGCATGCCCACTTTAGCCCTAGCTATAGTTTCTGGTCATTTAAGCTGAAGAGCAAATGCCTTGCCAGTACAGAAAGGATGGGAAGTACCAAGGGTTGTGGATTTGTGGAATGACAGAACTCCCATGTGCTCTGCCACCTGGAAGCAGCTTGGTTGTATTTGACAAACAAACATCTGCATTTCTTACATGTTCGCAGTTCTCTTAGGCAAAAATCTAACAGAAATGTGAGCATATAAGAAACAAAAGCTATGCTTGCTGTGCTGCCTGGTTGTGTGTCAACTTGACACAGGCTGGAGTTAACACAGAGAAAGGAGCTTTAGGTGAGAAAAATGCCTCCATGAGATCCAGCCCCTTGTGCACCATCCCTGGGCTGGTAGTCTTGGGTTCTATAAGAAAGCAAGCTGAGTAAGGCAGAGGAAGTAACATCCCTCCATGGCCTCTGCATCTACTCCTGCTTCCTGACCTGCTTGAGTTCGTCCTGACTTCCTTTGGTGATGAACAGCTGTGTGGAAGTGTAAGCTGAATAAACCCTTTCCTCCCCAACTTGCTTTTTGGTCATGATGTTTTTGCAGGAATAGAAACTCTGACTAAGACACTTGTCTACAAGTTCAGAGTAGAATTATTTGTAACAGCCTAAAACTGGAAACTTCCTAGGTGTCCATGTGTAGCACAACGGTGCAGTGTATAGTGATCCCATGAAATAGTGTTCAGAAATGAAGACTGAGTGATTTTAAACTCCACCAACATGAATGGATCTCTAAGTTGTGCTAAATATCTGAGTCTGTGGCACATAGCATGAATTCTAGCTCTCAGTAGGCAGTGGCTGGTGCATCTCTGTGAGTTAGAGTCCAGCTTGGTTTATGTAGTGAGTTCCAGGCCAGCTAGGGAAACACAGCAAGATTGTATCTTTAAAAAAAATGCTGAGCAAAGGAGCCACAGACAAAAGAGTATGTAGTGTGTGATTCTATTTATGTGAGAGAAACTAATAAGAGAACCCTACAGAGTTAGAAGGCAGGACAACAGGTGTCTTTGGAGAGAGTGACATTTGGTTTGGTTTGGTTTGGTTTGGTTTGTTTTTTTCGAGACAGGATTTATGTGTGGCCATGGCTGTCCTGGAACTCTCTCTGTAGAACAGGCTAGCCTCAAACTCAGGGATCTGCCTGCCTCTGCCTTCCCAGTACTGAGATTAAAGGTGTGGACCACCACACCTGGCATATTGGTAATATTCCAATACTTGTTCTGGGTGCTGGGTTACATAGATGTATTCAACTTCTGAAAACCCATTGAACTCTATGATTTTTGAAATGCGTTTATGTGTTTTGAATGCATGTATGTTTGTGCATTACGTGGATGCCAGTGGAGGCCAGAGGAGAGCATCAGATCTCCCTGGACTGGAGTTACAGATGGTTGTGAGCCGCCATGTGGGTGCTCGGAACTGAACATACTTCATCTGCAAGAATAAGTGCTCTTAACCACCGACTGAGCCACCTCATCATCCCCTGGGACATTTTTCTATGCACGTGCTTTACTTTGTCTACATTGCACATAAACACAGTGTAAATAAGCCTGTTGGAAAACCCATTTAATCTGCAGTGTGAACAGATGGCATAAGCTTCCATTCAAGAAAAGCAGAGAATGGAAAAGACGGTATATTCAGTCAGCAATTCACTACTGCTGCCAAATGGAAATAGAGAGGTTGCTTCAGGGCCAATGTGGCAACTTCCTAGTGGAATGTAGAAGCCCTCCTTAGTCTGTCTTCTAATTCTACAGAACACACGTTCGTTGCACCTGCTCCTGGTTTGAGAGAATCCTGGGGTCTGGGGAATCCCCTAGGGTTGAGTGGCAGAAGAATGTTGCTGACCAGGCTTGACATTTTCAATAATCTAGCTGTCTGGTCAGTGTATAAGTAATCGTGGTAAAATATCTTGCCTAGAGAGTCCTTAAGTTGCTTTGTATTAAATATTTCATTTTCCAGCTGTGAGCAGATGTGCAACAAGATACATGTATAAAGCAGCACTGTCTGTAATAACTGCAAACTGCATTTTCCTCGTGTCCACCAATCGTTCACTTACAGTTTGAACACTCACAGCAACACCGAGAGTTGAGGTTATTCTGATCCCACTCTCCCTGCCCTAGAGTCCTCTCCACAGACAATATATCATTTTCTGGCAATTCAAAATCATGTCTACTTCCTGCTTGGGGCTGCACTCTTCTCATAATAAAGTTTTTTTCTTTCTGTCTCCACTTGTGCTCATTGGAACTTAAGCATACAAAAGAACTAGGTCATTTCAATCCCACTGCGAGGCTTCAGCTCCTAGGGCTCCTGGCCAGGTCAGTTCACAGGCTGCTGACCAAGATCCTCTTTAATCTGTGCTTTCAAAGCCAACAGTTTCTAACCTAGATTTGTCATTCCTTTGAAGGACTTTGTAGAAAGTTACTAACAAAGGTCAATATTCACCAATGTTCTAGATAGTTCTCTTAGAATACAACTATGTTTGGCATTTTGGACTGTATTCAAGGTCCAGCAAGTGACAGACAGCCACTTGGCAGTTTCACGATTGTTAAAAGAGGGTCACCAAATTGCCAGTTCCACTGTTAGTTCCCTAAATCTCTAGCTGGATTTGTCACAAGTTGTAGAACAGACACATCAAAAGTCTCAGAGGTGGTGTCTCTGCCATGGACCAAGCTTGGGCAAAAATGGATAGAAGCAGACAGATTATGTGGAAATCATCTCTGGGACCCCCGTAGTGGCTCCATGATGGCTCCTAGCAGTAGAACCACAGGAAACTAGAGGTGTAAAATGTGTTTTAAAGTTTTATATTTTGATAGCACAAGGAGATTTGCTGAAAGGTTGTATACAAAGGTAAGGGAATCATGAAGACTTCTAAGAATTTCAACTCGAATAACCAAATGAAGATCAGTGATATTGCTACCACAGACAAGACTGGCATGGGTTTGAGGGTGATGATCACATTTTACAAGGGGTTCTTAAGTTTAAGATGCCAGTCAGCCATCAAATGGAGCTGACAAGGAGGCTGTTATTTATAAGTACCAGGAATTATAGGAAAGATGGCTTCTCGGGAAAGTATTGCCATACGAGCAAGAAGACCTGAACTTGCGCCACTGGCACCCATACAAAAGCTTGGGCATGGTCTAAAGTGTCTGTAATCCCAGTGATGGGGTGGGGGGTCGGAGACAGGAAGATTCCTGGAGCTCATGGCTGGTCAGCTAGCCTTGCCAAACTGATGAATGCCATGTTTGAGAGACCCTGTCTAAAGTCAGAAGAGGGATAGAGGAAGGCATTCAGTGTAGATTCATAGCATCCATACATAAGTAGATGCCCACACCCACATGGACACATACAAACTTATCACATATACACATACAAAACCTTTTGGGAGTTGTTTGCATGCAATTGGGTTTTCAAGCACAGGACTAGATGAAATCACTAGATGAAGGTGCTCAGCACCTTGGCTTTTTTTTTTTTTTTTTTTTATTTGTACATTGAGCAGAGGATTTGATGCCAGTAGAACAGACAGGAGAACAAGCATAGTTGTCAGAAAACAAAAGAAAATGCTTCAAGGTGTGGTTGTGCCTTTGGTTTTTATCACTGTGAAGATATACCATGACCACAGCAACTCTTGTAAGGGACAACATTTAACTGGGGCTGGCTTACAGTTTCAGAGGTCCAGTCCATTATCATCAAGGTGGGAAGCATGGCAGCGTGCAGGCAGGCATGGTGCTGGAGAAGGAGCTGAGAGTTCTACATCTGGATCCTCAGGCAGCAAGAGACTATGTCACACTGAGCAGAGCTCTAGCATAGGAGACCTCGAACTCACCTCCACAGTGACACACTTTCTCCAACAAGGCCACACCTCCTAATTGTGCCACTCCCTATGGGTCAAGCATTCAAACACAGGAGACAATGGGGGCCATACCTATTCAAACCCACACAGGGTGTTTGACTGCAACGAATAAGCAAGCCAGAAGAGACCCCTGGTTTGCATGGAGATTGCCATTCCAATACCATTGTGGGAAAGAACCAGAGGACAAGCATCGATGCAGGTAAGAATTACCAGGTAGAAAGAGAAAGATGACAAAAGATAATGCCACAGAGAAGGTGGACTGGTCTACAGAGCAAGTTCCAGAACAGCCAGAGCTACACAGAGAGATCCTGTCTCGAAAAATCAAAAAACCAAACAACAACAACAAAACAAAAAGTCTGGGAGGTGTGAGGTGAAGGAAGCAGGGTTAGTTAGGCGCTCCAGGCTACCCTCAGTTCCTAGTTACTGAGCTTCATGAACTGCCTGCCTTTCAGCTCCCAGGACAAGGGATCATAGAATGGAGTCAACTATGGGTGATCTAATGAACAAATGGATGGAGGTGCAGGGTACCTGGAATGAACTGACCAATCAATCTAAGCTTCAGAAGGAGATGGGATGTTGTGTTAGCAATATCTTAGGAACTCTGAGAGGCTTGTTCTCCCTATAGGATAATGTTGAAATAAATGTACAGTCCTAAGGTCAAATATCCATCTGGATCTATACACATTCACTGAAAGACAGTTTTGTTAAGAGCAAAGGACAGGGTCGTTCTTGAAAATATATTGTCTTCTCTCAAAAAATAACAGCTGATTTCAGGGGTTGGAGAGATGGCTAGGTGGTTCAGTTCCCACCACCTACATGGCAGTTCACAACTAACTGTAACTCCAGTTCCAGGGGATCCCACCCTCACAGAGACAAACACAAACATACAGGCAGAACACCAATGTACATAAAATAAAAGTAAAACAACAAAACTAGCCGATTTCAGGAACTTTACTAGCTGGGTTGACCATAACTCTTTTTTTTTTTTTTTTTTTTTTAGGTTTTTCGAAACAGGGTTTCTCTGTGTAGCCCTGGCTGTCCTGGCACTCACTCTGTAGACCAGGCTGGCCTCGAACTCAGAAATCCACCTGCCTCTGCCTCCCAAGTGCTGGGATTAAAGGCATGCGCCACCACCGCCCGGCATTGACCATAACTCTTAGTGGAGCTTGAGGCTGCGGCTCACGGAATGGAGCAAAGAGAAAATGGTAGGAAGTTATCAGTCTTGGAAACGCAGGATCCCTGGAAGTACCAGCTGCCTCACTGGGACCGGAGTTAGGGGTTTTACTCTCTCCCCAGTTTGTAGTGGGAGCGTGGAGAGCTCCGCCAAAGGATAGAGAAGGCGAGGCTAGCTTGCTTCGGAGTCCGCCTCCTCCGGATCATCCAGCAGCCCACAACCTACGTAGAGCCACGTCCCGGGGCTTCATGGTTGCCTAGCAACTTGCACGCCGCTAGGACTCTCCAGGGCCCAAGGAGCAGGGTGTCGCCCTCGGGAGGCGGGTCTGGCAGCGCCAGCCACGGGGGACACGTGGATTCACAGGATCGGGCCGCGCAGGGGGCGGGGCCGATGGCTCCGGTGGGCGGGCGGGAGGCTGTGCGCGTGCGCAGCTGGGCGAGGGGCGGGGCCGGCGTGCGGAGAAAAGCGTCCTTGGACGGCAGCTGACAAGGTTCACGTTGCAGTGCTTCGCGACTGCGTCGGGGATGATCACGGTGAGCGAACCCGCGGGCGGGAGGCCTGACCCTCGAGGCAGCGGTCGGTCGGCGGATCCGGGGCCTGGGGCTCGGCGGGGCGGCGGAGCGGAGGATGCCGATCATCCGGGCTCAGCGAGACCTGTGGCCCACGGAGGCAGCCTGCCTTCCGAGAGGGTTTCGGGGCCAGACGTGTATGCCGGGCTGAGCCTGCGCTGTTGTTTTCGCTCACCCCGTCCCCGGGTGTCTCGGTACCAAGCGGTAGGGCCAGCTGTGTGGGCTGGACACGGACCCCGGCTGGTCTGCAAGCGCGCGGGCCGCAGGCATTACTCCATCTGCCTCTGGTTCCCCCATCTTCCTCGGGGCAGACCCACAGGTCCTGTTGTCTCGGCGGGGTTGGCTAGTCTGAGCCTGGGAGGTTACGTAGACAAGGGGTGCTCGATTCTCTCGTTTTCCTTTTCTGGGTCATGGCACCTCCAACCACACATATGCCCAAACCAGAGGCCTGGGCGTCATTCTCACCAACACTCATCAAGCACATTGAACCTACTCAGCACTCTCACTTTTCCAGACACCTTGCCTTAGCAATCAGCTCTCCTTTCTGCTCCTTTGATATCTATCGACCCTCTTCGACGTGACCAGTACAGGGGAGCTAGAGACACGCTCAGCCACCCCTGCCCCATTCCCTGGTCCTCTGTGGATTTTCATTGCCCTTCCAAGCTCTCGCTCCCTGCGCTGCCTGTTGTGACCCACTGTCTTTGCACTTTACTCAATACCTGTCTCTCCTCAACTGATATTCTGCAGCTAGATTGGGCCCACGTCATTTCTGAGCTTAGGTATTCACTGCCATATGTTCTGTTCATGGAGGGGCGTACTTTGGTTTTGGTTGGAATATTTCTTCTCATGCTTTCTGAGGATGGGGGTTTATGTGATACCCCTCGAGTGCCTCATTAGCGGCCTCTGTTTTGCATTAGGCTGTCATCTATGAGAGAGGAGTCCGCCTGTTCACACAGCCTTCACAGTCCTGTTCTTTCTATGTCACTAGGCTGGTAGTTAAATGTCAGTTATAAGGGTAGCATGGCTTTCCTTTGGGATCCCCCACTATTAAACACCAGCCTGTTCAGGACAAGTTCCCAACCTCAGCCCATGTAGAGGTTTCTTTAACTTACTGGTTACTTGTACTTCAAGAGCATGGAGATGACCAGAACTAGGCAGCACTAGTCGGTTTTCTTTGGCATTGGCTCTGGGTACAGGCCATCTGGGTGTTGTCAAATGTAACTGCTTTGAATGTAAATTCCCAACTAAGAGCCTCTGACTAGAAAGAGGCTGCCAACCACTGCTAGGAAGGAAAGCTCACTCCCTGATAGGAATAATGACCCAGTGGGAGGGAAGGGTGGACCCGGCCCTTCCCAGGAGCAGCAGTGCTCCAAAGGCACAGCCTTAGGCCAGGGCCTCTGAGATAAAGACTGTGCTGCTTGTCACCTTATTCTGACTGCGTTGTCCCAAGCCAGCTCGGCTTTGTTCTGTTCACAGATGAGAGAACACTGATCCTGGCCTTGGAAAGAGGAAAAGGAAAGATAGGAAGGAAGAAACAGATAAGGAGGCAAGGGGTATCAGCCGCAAGAGTCTTTAGGTCTCATTTGAGCTGGGCCTAGAGGGAATGGCCAGACACAATGGCAGCAGAGGCCTCAGGAGCGGTGAGAGGAACCTTGTGAAGTCAAGGCTCTGAGGAGGTCAGCATTGCCTGTTAGACTCATGCCGTTCCTTGTGATGAACACTATTGTTTTCCACAGCCCCCTCTGGTTGCAGCAGACCATACCCCACTGATGGTCTCTTGGGCTTAGCAACATCCTTTTCCTCTTTCATTGCTGTGTGTGTCTCTCCCAGAGTTTCTCATTCTGTTGAAGATGACCTCCAAAGGATGAGGAACAGTTTTTCAGCCAAGGATATATAAGTAGTTGTGCTAACCTATAAATAAGCCATTTATAGGAGAATATAAGATAGTCAAGTCTTTAGAAAAGGAAAATCAGTTGTCAGTCCCTTCCCTAGTTGGATTTTTCTCTACCTTGGCCTATGCCGTTTCCTGGAGGCCCGTGAGCCAGGGAACCCTTGGGGCTTATCTTCCAGGCTGTGTGCCCATGGCCTTGAACTAAGTACTTGGTGTGTGGATGATGCATTGTGTCCTTTGGGCAAGATGGAGTACTCTGTTTTCTTTTGACTGGGAACAGTTTAATCTGACAAGTGGAAGTCACTGCCTCTTGTCATAGTGCTTTGTGGGATCTTCCTTCTGATTTCCTGGGTCTGGTATTTATTGAGTTTTCATGGTTGGGAACTTGCCATGGCAAGCTCAGAAGTTCTTGGCTTTCATACTGAAGAGAGGATAACCTGAACTCGAAGTTCGTGTTTATTAACTACTTGGTCAATGTGTGCTATTACATCAGTTGAAAACATCCCAAAGATACACATCCCAGCTGGAGCCAACCATATTGCTAGAGGAAAGGCACCATGGTTTCGGTGACCACTCCACTTTCTGTCTAATAGACCCTCCCCTCAATTACACTGACATCAGAATGTGACTGCAGTCTGTACACTTTGCCTCTCCATATATAAGTAGAGAACAACTAAACGCGAAATCAATGTGGCCTTCACACACACACACACACCACACACACACCACACACACACACTCAAGCATACTGTCCCTTCCTCATTATGTACATTTTTTTAAAAAAAATCTTGGCTGTGTATCTGTTTTTATCCCTTTAGTCCACCAAGGACACACAAGCTTTGAACCAGTAGTCTAGACACCAGGCAGGTGTCCTATTCCAGTCCAGAAGCCAGGAACCAAATACTCTGGAAGTCATGTAAGCCAGACTCAGGGTGACACATCCCTGCATCCCAGCACTTGGGAGGTGAATGTGGATAGCCATAGGTAAGCTGGTGTGAGATGTGTAGTGACAGCCTGTTTTAAAACAGTAAAACAACAAAAAGCCAAGGGTGTAAAACACCAGCTGCCTGGAGAAGACACTGAAGGTAATTGAGTCTGAGGGGCCAGGGAGGACTGGCTCCCATTTCTGGTCCTTCCTACCCCCACACTCTTAAGATGTGGGCCCAGAACAAGTTATTCTGCTCTGGCCTGGGTTAAGTAAAGTCAGCATAGTAGGGACTACTAGGAATAACTGGAGAATGTGTTCTCTGTTCCAGGTTCAGTGGCCTTGGCAGGGTCTAGATGCTTGCTTCTTAGGTTAGAAGTGTGTTTCTGACTGTTGCCTTATCTGGAGATAAGTGTTAGCTAGAAACTACCGTTTAGTATTAGAACAGAATTATGGGAGGAATTACATACATATATGGGAAAAATAATTTATAGTAGGTTTTTTGTTTTTTGTTTTTTAGTTTGGTTGTTTTGTTCGGTTTTAGATTCCTATTTCATTATGTAGCCCTGACTGGCCCAGTGGGTGAACTGCATGCAGCTGGAGGAGGACTGGGGTTCAAGTACCCAGCACCCACAGAAAAGCCAGGTGTATATGGCTGCTGGCCACATACAAGGCCAAGAATCTCAGTGCTAGGGGAGGAGAGGGGGACAGAGATGAGGGACAGAGGCAAGGTCACCAGCTAGACAGTGAGTTAGCTGGCTTGGGGTTCAGCCAGAGACCCTGTCTCAATATAGAGAGTAGAGAGCAACTAAGGAAGACACCTGAAGTCAACATGGCTTCCAAACACATGTAGACCAGGGTGGCCCCTGCTTCCCAAGCGCTGGGTTTAAAGGGTGGCTCCACCACATCCAGTTAGAGTAGACATTTTGAAATAGTGGACAAGTAGAAAGAATCAAAATGACATTATCACTAGCTTCCTCTTCTCCAGCTCCTTCATTGCCTAAGTTTGGCTGTCCTGGATATTGCTCTGGAGTTGACCTTGAACTCAGAAATCTGCATGCCTGTCTCCTGGGATTAAAGGTGTGTAACACCATGCCTGGATTTAAGCTTTTCTTCACTTAGAACTTGCTGTCTCAGACTGGCTTTGAACTCAGAGATCTGCCCTCTGTAATTCTGCCCCTCACTATCTTGTATACCTCTTGGTAGGAGGGGAGTGAGCAGGCCCCAGCCATGAGCGAGGATGAGCTCGCAGCTCTGTCTGCACCATGCCTGCCTGGATGCTGGCCTGCTCCCACCTTGACTAAACCTCTGAACCTGTAAGCCAGCCCCAATTAAATGTTGTCCTTTTATAAGACTTGCCTTGGTCATGGTGTCTCTTCACAGCAGTAAACCCTAAGACACCCTCCCAGTGGTTGCTGATCTTTTCATGGGGACAGATGGTGGGGGATGGACAAAATAGGTCGGGGGAACTCTTTGCAAATGTCACAGGATGGCATACTCTCTCTAGGGCCGTGGGATCTCTGCTTCGTAGCCTTTGTCACAGGGGAAGAAAGTGGCTTCAGAGCTGTGCTCTGAGTTTAGGGTGTGCTTCGTCTTTGCTGATGAAGGCTTGGGGTCAGAGCGGAATTGTCTCTACCTTTTTGATGAGGACAGCAGGCTGTGTTTGAGGTTTTGAGCTATCTGTCACCTTCCATTTTGAGGTGCGTCTCTAAGCCCAGAGGGACAGGACTTTGCCTTGAACCAGCATCTGTTAATTATAGTACCTATGATACAGTGTAAGTTGCTCTTCAGGGAGCTTGCCAGTGGCTGAATTGTCTTGTTGGTCTTAATTCCAAGTGCATTAAGATGTAACATGAGTTTCTCTGTTGCTTTCCTTTCCGATGTTCTCAGTATGGTTAAAGCTAGGAGATCCTCTCAGGACTCTGGCAGGTGGACTAGGTGGGGATGGTGGCTTCCTCTCCACGTCACTGCTTTGAGGTTGATATGACCAGCTTGGTTGCTTCTCTCAGTTCCCATGGTCCTCCAGCCCTGCCTCTCTCCATCGCTTTCCATCAAACCTCAGTGAGTCCACCTGAAGCCATGCCAGCCTGTGACCTGATCTGTAGTCATGACTCATCAGTTGCTTCCCACTTGTTCTCAGGAAGTGTCAGCCTCTTGGCTGCACTTGTGCCCGCTGCACCTGCCTCACTGCGTGCACTTGCTCGCCTTCGGCTGCCACTACCCCCAGATCCAGTGTCTGTCCAGGCCAGGCTGAAGTATTGTTGGGTCTGTCAGCCTTCATCCAAGGAGGTTTCTTCACAACTCCCAGAGGTTTTCTGTTTTGAAAACCCCTCATTCTGCTTGTGCTGTACTCCAGGAGGAAGCGCTTTTTCCTTCTGTGGGCTGCTGCTTACACAGGTCTAGTCTTTGGATCTCTGTATGCTCTTGGATGACTGCTCAGCCCTCTGACATTAACATTGTGGATCTGTGCTGTCCAGTTCTGTGACGGGAAGCAGGTGAGCTAGGGCAGAACTGCCTGCCTGCCTCCCTCCTGCCCTCCCTCTCCCCCTTTCCTTTTCCTTTTCCTTCCTCCTTCCCTTCTTTCCTTCCTTCCTTTCCTTCTATTTTCTGAGACAGGGTTTCTCTGTGTAGCCCTGGCTGTCCTGGTACTAGCTCTGTAGACCAGGCTGGCCTTGAGCTAGGAGGTGTGCCTGCCTCTGCCTCCCAAGTGCTGGGTGTGCACCAGCACCCTTGGCTGACCTTTTGCGTGGCACTGGAGTGGAGCCCAGCACCTGGCACATGCTGAGCAGGTGCCCTCCTACTGAGCTCTGAGCTCAGGCCCAGTCCTCAGTGCTCTTGTCCGTAGCCTCATGGCCTCCCAAGATTCCCAGAAGCTCAGGTGCTGTGCCTTCACCTTCTGTTTCCCACCCAGGTACCCAGAGACATGGCATCCCTACGACTGCTCAGAGCTCCCTTCCTGTGTGTCCTGCTCTGGGCCCTTTGTTCTCCGAGTGCCAGGGCCGAGGAGCATGGGGCTGGTGTCCATCATGGCAGCGTGGGCCTGGACAAGAGCACAGTGCACGACCAAGAGTATGTATTCAGTTGGCCAGGGTTCTGTGGCCCCGCCATCTGCAGCTTCAGCTCACAGGTCACCCCACCCTCTTTCCCTTCCTGTCACTTTATAAGGCTCTTGAACAGTTTTTAGTGGTCAGCATTATCCATTGGGACTCCTGGTAGTAAGTTATCTGTTGTAGCAGTAAAGAGACGGTGCCTCAGTCCCACCTACCAAGTGGCCTGCTGTGCTGTGGCCCTGCCCCTTTGGTGGCCCTGGCTATGTGCTGTGTTCTTAACTATGGGCTGTTTCAAAGCCCTTCTAAGGTTCTGACATAGTCTGACTGTTGGTTTTCAGGCACATCATGGAACATCTGGAAGGTGTCATCAACCAGCCAGAGATGGAGATGTCCCCACAGGAGCTGCAGCTTCATTATTTCAAAATGCATGATTATGATGGCAACAGTTTGCTTGACGGCTTAGAACTCTCAACAGCCATCACTCACGTGCACAAGGAGGTAGGTCAGGAGCTCGGTGGGCATCTGGGTCGATGGTACCCGTGTTGATGACCTGTGCTGTGCTCATGCCTCAAAAGAGCTCCCGAACTTCTTTCCCCTCAGCATTAGCTTGTCCCCATATCCCATCCTCGCCCTAGAGAGGCTGAGCCTGGTTTGCCCAAGGCTCGGCATTTCTACTACAGCTGGAGTTTGAGGGTCCGGCCTAAAAACACAAGCCAGGTTCACAACGTAGAGCACAGGAAAGCGGTCATTTCATCTGAGAAGGGTCACTCTAGGACCAAGGGGGCAGAGCTTTGGAAGTAGTTGGGGGTTGTGTGTCATACTGTGAGGTGCCTCCTGCTGCCCCAAGGCACGGTCAAGTAGAGACATCTCAGGCTCCATCCTGAGTCAGCAGAGAGAGACACTTATTCTGCCTGGTGGGGGGGCTGAGAGATGGAGTCAAGGAGGGGTGAGAGATGAGAAGCAGGGAGGGGTGAGAGATGGAGGCAGGGAGGGGTGAGAGATGGAGG
>JADRCD010200316.1:0-13900 GCA_019843815.1 Montemys delectorum | reverse complement strand
CTTGCCTTGGGAAATACCACCATTCACGTTCTCATTTCTTGCTCAGAAATCTGATCTTCTGGCTCTCCCCTCTCATCGGCCACCAGACTTGCCAGTCTCGAAGCCAAGATCCCAGCTCACTCTTGCTCAGGGGATACAGCAAATCCTGTAACATTTGCAGCCCCTCTTCCTTCTCAGTGCTTTCCTCCCCTTCTCCTGGACTCTTAATTCTCTGATAAATGTTTTCACCATTTGACACAAGTGCCTTAACTCTTTGTGTGCTTGAGGCTCTGCCCATGTTCATCTCTTTGATGAACCTATGTGACCTCCTAACCCATGTGACTTTTTCAGAACGGCTAAAACAAATCCCGTGTGTGTGTGTGTGTGTGTGTGTGTGTGTGTGTGTGTGTGTGAACATGTGTGCATGTACTCCTAGAGGCTAAAGTGAGGGGCAATAGATCCCATGTAGCTGAAGTTGCAGAGGTCATAAGCCACCTGACATGGGTGCTGGGAATAGAACTCTGATGCTCTGTATGAGCGGCAAGCACTCTTAACCACTGAGCCATCTCTCCACTCTCTAGACCATGCCTCTTAAATATCAAAACTGTACTTCTCACTGGGAGTCTAAGACCAAAGTGTCAACAGTGCTGCTTTCCTCTGATATGTCTGACCTTGGCTTGCAGATGACCATTTTCTGCTGCAACCTCACATGGCTGTCTCTGTGTGCACGGCATCTCTGCTGTCTCTGGGTGTGCCTTCATCTCTTAAGAGGAAACCAATCCAAGTAGACTGAGATGCATGTAAACAATCTCACTTTTTTTCTCTCACATTTTTCTTTCTGTCTTTGAGGACCAAACTCATGGCCTTGCACACCCTAGGCAAGCACTCTACCACTGAGTTATACATCCTCAGCCCAAACAACCTAATTTAAACTCAATTGTCTCTTTATTGGCTTTATTGAGGTATGGGAGGATTAGGACCTTCAGTCTTTTAAGAAGACAATTCAATTTGCTACATATGCCGTTGTTCAAATATTTATCCCATTATCTTCTTCCTTGTGCTCCTTAGTTCCTCTCGTACTAGCTCTGCAACACTCCTATACTGAGTGTTTTTATATCAGTAGCTTGAAAGTTATGCAATTTGGTCATTCATATCACAGTTTGTAAACTCTATGTACATGTGTGGGGTTGGGGATTTCACCCAGAGTTTGACACATACTGGGTAATGGTTTACCACTGAGCTATGTGTAAGCCCTTGGTGTTTTGAAACAGAGTCTCACCATGAAGCTCAGGCTGGTCTTGAACTTGAGATCTCTCTGCCTTGGACCCCTGAGTTCTAGGATTACAGAAATAATTTTTTTTTTTCCTGAAAGGATGGAGGAGTAAATACTGGAGACTTTTTTAAGTCAAAGAATCATGATCACAACATTCAACTCTGTTACAAAGGACCCGAGAGCGGAGAACCTAGGCACCAATGTTCCAGGCTCTGTGGCACCATAAACTTCCAGAGGCTGCCTTTTTCTTTGAGTTTTACTCAGAGTGTAAATATCATGAGTTGTGTAGAAACATTATTAATTTCTCAGAAGAATCCAATGCTCTTTGCCCCAGCTATGTCTGGCTTTTCCTGCCATGACCTAGAAAACTAGGTGTTACCAGCAACTGGATCTATTTATCTTCTGGGGAAAATTCCCAGTTTTTAGAAGAAAATGTCAGACAGAAAGTATTAACAGTGGAGGGGTAATTGGCAATGAGGAGGTTGAATGCTACCCAAAGGAGCCTGCCCTATGCAGGGCGGGACATTGAACACTGTCTGGCCCCTCACCATTGCCATCTCCTGGGCCTTGTAATAGCCCTGAACATCTCCCAATACCTCCAAACGACTGAATTTTGTACTTCACACATAACCTCTCAAGATTCTCCCAGTCTGAGCGTTCTATGTCACATGTGATTTCCTTGGGATAGTTATATAAGCATCAGAGCCTGCTCTCTGCTGAAACCCAGGCCTATCAGAAAGTTCAGGTGGCTGATGGCCATCAGATGCGTAGATGTCGGGTTGAGACTTCTTAGTGTGTTGAGAAGATCAAGGATCAGTAGACTCCTTGCATTAAATGTTGATTCTGAAATGTCCCGAAGCTCCTCATTGGGTGGCCTTGAATTTGACCCATTCTTCAATCACTTCACGTGTTACAAAGATGTCAGCCTTCTGTGTCTACTTAAACTCAAAGTCAAATTAACTAAAATTCAGTAAAATGTAAAAAAGCAGCACCTCAATCTTATTAGTCCTATTTGCTACCATGTTGATCAGACATGGGACACTTTACTACAGAGTGTTTTTCCAGTGTGGTCTCTACCGTTCTTGTGTAGCCTTCCATCACAGATCCAAACTCAACTCATTTTTAATACTGAAAATGTCACTGCATTCTAATTACCTAGCAGCCCAAACATAAAAACCTTTTACCTTCTTTTTCAGGAAGCCTGAATTTTTAGGTGGTGAGTCCTGTGCACATTTGGCAACTTGTTTTTATTTTTGTCTGTGAGTTGCTGCCTGTAAGTGGTATGCCTCGCGGGACGGGGGCTCACAGAGGATTGTGAGTATCCACGTAGGTGCTGGGAACCAAACCAGGGCCCTCTGGAAGAGCAGCCAGTGCTTTGAACTGCTGCTGAGCCATCTTCCAGTCGAGGAAGAATAATTCACACCAGGAGGCAGGTAGACTGAGAGAGAAGTCAAGGTTTATTTTTAGCAGGTGAGAAAACAAAAGGCAAGTGCATCTTCCTGAGTAGACCACAGACCCAGTGGAGCCGCAGCTGCGCAGTACCGCCTTGAGCCACACAGCTCAAGTGCTGCAGCTGGTATGCAGACTTTCAAATCTTGGGCTACCATTTCTCAATCTCTGGGGTGGTTTCCTTCTTGGATTATCAGAAGACTTACTAGAAACTTACCCTCAATTCAGTCTGTTACAATTAGATGAATCAGAGACAGGAATCTGTAGAAAGCTGTGACTACTCATACATTAGAGAAGTTTGCTAAGATAAAGGGCAGCGATGCCTTGATTGTGCTGGGGCTGGGGGAGGAGATGCCACAGGAGCTGGCCAGAGCCTGCTGAGAATAACTTTGTTACTTCCCCCAGAATTCCATCTTTCCTTTGATGTGGTCAGCTTGGCCCTATCACTCGCCTTCCTTCACGTTTCTGACTCACTCTTTCACCCTTAACAACTAGAATCCAGAAGCGCCATTTTTTACATGTGACGACGACCCAGCAAGCCCTACTTTTCTGTTTCCCATAGCTTTGACACTGCCTTTTCACAGCCAGTCTTTCTATACAAGGAGCTGTTGGGGACTGTCACTTCTGATGGTGTGAGCTCCTTCCGTGAAAGAGGCTGGCATTGGAATGAGTGTCTAAGCCTGGCTGGCTTCTCAGGTCCCAGGAGGCAGTGCCGAGCATCAAGTCTCAGAAAAGATGAGGCAAGTGTAAGATCACAGGTGTGCTGCTCAGCCGCTCATGACCATGGTCCTTGCGTGTTAATTAGTGGGCTTTTCTTGTCTCCACAACTGTATTTTAATTGCCTGTGGGGCAGACTGGCTTCCTAGATGAATGGTTCACACATCCCTGCAGAGGCCCAACCATGACTTATTGTTGCTGCTTATAGAGAACTTTCAGTTGGTTCCTGCGACCGCCATTTTAACTCAGCAGGGAAGAGCCCAATAGGTAAGAACAACCCAGTAGTTAGGCATTGTATCAGCCACTAACTGCAGACACATTTCTCTCCAGAGAACCTTTTAAAGTGTGTAAATACTCTTCTGGAATTGAACAGTCATAATGGGGAATTCTGATGAAATTCTTACATTCTACCAGGCACTAAGCTAAGATTTTTACATAGCTCCTTACTTTCTTGCCTTGATGAGAATGTTTTCCTTATTGGCTTGGGACTCACAGAAATTAAGTAACTTAATAAAAGCTACACAACCTGTAAGACACTGGGCTGAGTTTTGAACCTGGGTAAACTGGTTCCAGGGTGTCTTTTGTGTGGCAAACAGTTCTTCTAAGTGCTTGTCATGATTTTCTGTTTCCCCCTTTCACAGTCTTGTGTGGAAGAAACAGTCCCAAGGAAAAGGCAAATGTTCCCGACAGCACAGGTTGAGTTCAAAACTCAACAGATCCGTGTTCTTCTCCTTAGACAAGAGAGGGGCCATAACAAGACAGGACAACTGTACAGACGTGAGAGACGATGGTGCAGCGACTCAGGTAAAAGGGACAGCTCTTCTACAGCTCTATGAGGATGGGGACAAAAGCAAACAGTTTCATTTCAATCTACCCAGAGGATCTGCACTTCTTGGAACCAGAATGTGGAGAGGATTAGGGATGGAGGAAGCTCAATAAGTTTGAGGAGCCCGCTCTTGGGGCCTTCCAGTTATGAGGACAAGTGTTCCCTGCACTCAAGTCTCATCGCTCAGGTGTGCCCACATTGGTACACATCAGTTGCTTTCAACTGCAGCTGCTGTTTCCAAATTGGATAAAGATGTGGCTGGATCAGCCGAGAGCTGTCATCCGTCCCTGTTTTTGTGCTGAACCTTCAAGGCAGAACCCAGTTTCTGTGTCACATCTTCATCTCAGGCACAACCATTTGGGCTAGAGGTGCAGGGCAGAACAAAGATGAGAGGTTTGGGCCCTACAGACCAGTCCTTCCATAGCAGTGCCTCAGTAGCATGAGCTGAGAGTGACGGGCATTACTATGTGGGTTACAGGCAGAAACTGCAAGTTTACACAGCCATGATTACAGGTCTCTCCTGTCTAGTGGCCATTTATATTTGGGGAGGTAATTTTGCAGGTTTTTTTTCTTTACAGGTTGCATAATTCTACAGTGATCCAACCCAATGTGCTGCTTCGATTTTTGTCAGTTTGACACAAACCAGAGTCATTTTGAAAGAGGGACCGTCAATTGGGAAAATGCCCCTACCAGACTGGTGAGTGGGCAAGCCTGGGGTAACTTTTCTTGGTCGAGGATTGATGGGGGAGGACCCACGGCACTGTGGGTGTCACCCCTAGGCTGGTGGTCCCAGATGCCATAAGAAGGCAGGCTGAGCAAATCACTATGAACAAAGCAGTAAGCAGTGTTTCTCTATGGCCTCTGCTTCAGTTCCTGCCCCGACTTCCTTCTATGATGATCCGTGATGTGGAACTAGAAACAGCAATAAACTCTGTCCCCCACAAGTTGCTTTTGGTCATGGTGTTTTATAACTGTAATAGAAAACCCAACCAAGATGGTAGTGTTAGATACTATTTGATGGAAGGAAAGCTCTGCACTTGGACCTGGAACATGCCCCAGACTCCACAGACCAGACAAGCACAGAATTCAGACCTAGGAACTGAACTTCGTTGGTATTCAGGAGGTAGTGTAACTAGCTAATTATGTGGTAGACAACTAGTAAACCAATTGACTAGTTGGCTAGACTTTAGCCAGTTAAGTTGTCTTCTACTGCTCGCCTCTGTTTTTCTACAAATACTGCCAGACCCCTTGCAAGTTGGAGCTGGCAGAACCTGGCTTTGGCAGCTGCCAATTCTCTGCCAATGTTTTTAGTTATACTTTATTCCAACTCTACCTCATTTAATTGGACAAAGGGGTTTTCCTTTTAGTGGCACGGCCCACCCCAACCCAGTTGCTCTTTGTCAGATTGATAAAGATGTATCTGGGAAGGGTAATTTTTTTTTAAAACATAGTTTTAATCAAGTAATGTAGCTGTTTGAGGGCAACTCAATAGAGCCATGAAGGATTGTTGTTATCCAGTTAGCCTCCCTGAATAAAGTCCAGATTTTGTGAATTTGAATTCCATTCTTTTGGCACCGGATTGAATAGTGGTTGGCGCCCAAGCCCTCTCCTTGGTGTTGGGAAACCTGGCAGTTTGATTGACGGCAACAGTGCCAAGACAAAATCTTGCCAGCCTGACCATGGATGGGCTTATTTACTGGAGAGTCTCAGAGAATGATGCTAATGGGATGGCCACTCAACAAAGAATCAGAAACCTAGACAACTCGGTGAGTTTGCAAATAACTCTTCTCTTTGATGTGACTCACCACATACCTTTCTTACCAATCTGGGTGTGTGGTTCCTGCTCCATGTTCACCAGACTCTTATAGAGATTTTAATTTTAGCAGATGTTTCTATAATTGCAACGTGAAAATGTTTTATATATATTTTTATTTAAGTCTTACAATCTGAGATGGATGACACATGATGTATGAGCTAGTATATCACATGCATTAACAGCAAGGGCTCACAACTCCCAGAATGCACTTTGTAGAAATGAATCTATGCTAAGATTTTAATGTTGAAGACAAGTATTCAAATATAGTCAGTATCTTAGTTGGGGTTTCTATTCCTGCACAAACATCATGGCCAAGAAGCAAGTTGGGGAGGAAAGGGTTTATTCAGCTTACTTCCACATTGCTGTTCATCACCAGAGGAAGTCAGGACTGGATTCAAGCAGGTCAGGAAGCAGGAGCTGATGCAGAGGCCATGGAGGGATGTTCCTTACTGGCTTGCTTCCCCTGGCTTGCTCAGCCTGCTTTCTTATAGAACCCAAGACTTCCAGCCCAGGGATGGTACCACCCACAAGGGGCCCTACTCCCTTGATCACTAATTGAGAAAATGCCCCACAGCTGGACCTCATGGAGGTACTTCCCCAACTGAAGCTCCCTTCTCTGTGATAACTCCAGCCTGTGTCAAGTTGGCACACAAAACCAGCCAGTATAGTCAGGGACCCAGATGGAGTTTAGACTAGCTAATAGAGGGTCTGAAGTCCAGGACTCTGAATGGGCTGGTTAGGTCCAGGTTAACTTCGCCTACCTGTGGTCAACATGCCAACTTCTCGGGTATCCAGCTATGTTCAGGGTAAAGTAAAAACATCTTGTCTTAACACAAAATACAGGCTCTGACTAAGGTTAGGATTTTAAATCTTTCTCTCTCTCTTTTTTTCTTTCTTCTTCTTTTTCCTTCTTTTTCTTCAAGACAAGGAGCCCTAGCTGTCCTGGATTCACTTTGTAGACCAGGCTGGCCTCAGACTCACAGAGATCCTCTTACCTTTGCCTTCCGAGTGCTGGGATTAAAGGCCTATGCCATCACACATGGCCTAAATATCTCTTTAAGACAAAATTTGACGGGGAGAAAAAAATCAAACTTGAAACATAGTAATCCTTATTTTGGGAAGATAGCAACCCAAGTCTAAAGCATGAGCTATCATGTCAACGTGTGAAAGGCATCAAAGAATGAGCCAGAGCATTCTGGTGTGTGTGTGTGTGTGTGTGTGTGTGTGTGTGTGTGTGTGTGTAATTTACAGTGTAGCTAAACATCTGGAAATTATAAGTTATGGGTAAACATTGGGAAACCGCTCAGTTTTAACTGCAGATTAACTGTACCGTCTCCTGTTTCTCCTAAATAAAATCAGTTTAATGTTTAATCCCACCTCAAAGCTTTGCACTCACTAAACACACAGACAATACTCATTTATTAATCATTTCTCTGCGTCATCCAATGTGCAAAGCCCGTGACTCTAGAGACTACAGTTTAGTGTGCATACACAGAAATTGAAAATCATGGGTCCCAAGTTTCAAATATTTGCTCTTACAATCAAAGGATGCACTGGTCAGTTTTAGGTAAGGGAATTTTAATTGAGAAAACATCTCCATAAGATTGGCTGTGGGTAAGGCTGTAGGATATTGTCTTGTTGGTGACTGATGTGGGGAGGACCAGCCCTACTGAGGCATACTCCTGGGCAGGTGGTCCTGGGGTATATAAAGAAAGTAAGCTAGTTGTAGCTGGGCAAGCCCTGGAGAGCAAGCCAGTAAGCAATGTTCTTCCATGGCCTCTACTTCAGTTCTTTCAAGTTCCTATCCTGACTTCCTTCAGTGATGGCATGTGATCTGAGAGCTATAAACTGTAAACTGTAAACGAACCCTTTTGTGCCTAAATTGCTCTTGGCCATAGGATTTATCACACCAATAGATACCTCAAGACACCCTTGCTTTGCAAACCTGTTCTCATGATAAAAATGCTTTTGCCTGGAACTTTCTGAGAATCGGAATTACCCTAAAATGATGTTCAACTTCCTAAAGCCCCAGGTTTAGTTGAGTCTGTTTCAGAACAATTCTTAGTGTGTGAGGACAGAAGGGACATGGGGCTGAAGGGAAACAAGCAGTCAGATCTAGGCCCCCAGAAAGCTGTAAGTATTCAGCTGGGGTACTTTCAGAAGCTGTGAGTGTTCCTGGACACCTGCAAGACCTGTTGGACCCCCCATCGGGGGAGAAAGAGGAACCTGCCTATGGCTTAGGACAAAGCTACTCTATCCTGACTGAATTATGCCTGGTTATCTTAAACTCCTATCAGTGAGTCTGGCACACTCCTGAAGCTAAGGGCTGGATGGCAAGTTCAATATAACTTCTAATGGTTTCCCGGGGGAACAATATGCAGGAAAACATCGCTGAAGGTTATTCTGGGACAATCCTGGCAGGTAGAAGTCAAGATGGCTGTGGTCATGTCAAGTGGGATCCTCACAGAGTTTTCAAGATGTAAGTGGTTTTTGTTTTTGTTTTTACCATATGAGTATTCTCACATGAATTAGAGTTGCCTATGTTTTCTGGGGGTATAGACTCTACCTAGCAGTTCTCAGCTTCAGCGGTAGAGTCATCTGGGAGCTTTAAAAAGAAATATACTGCTGCCCATGATATTCCTCTGCAAATTCAGATTTAATTGTTCTGAAAAGGCCTGGGCATTTTTCTAAAAGCTCTCTAGGTAAGGTTTGTGGAAAGCTGGGGTCTGTAACCATAGTCCTCAAAAAATGGCTCCTGGCCAGCAGCAGCAGCAGCAGCAGATCCACACAAGGACTTATTAGAAATGTGTGTCTGGAGGCCCCTTATCCAGAATTGCTGTTTTAGGAACTCAGGGGTGGGTTCAGAGACCGTGTTACACAAGTCTGACAGTTGATTCAGAAGCAAACTCAAATCTCAGATGCGTTGGTCCACCTCTAATGCAAATTATTGGCAAGTTGGCAAACTGTTGGAGCCCACGGAGAAACTGGCTCTAGGAGTGGGGATGTGTTGCTAAAATTAGCTATCACCAATGTCTACCCTCCTCCTAAGTGTCCAGGGACAAATGCAGGCAGGATTTCATCCTACGTTCATTCTGGGGAACCAACGAGTTTATGGGGTTTCCTTACAGACCAGAGGAGGAGTTACTTATAAAGGTGTGGATGCTCTTCCCCCAACAGGCTACACCTGGAAAACCTTTTACCCCATCTGTGATAAGAGCCACATAGTTGGAGTCTCTCCCTGCCCCCCATCTTCCCAAGGCCTATGTAATCTTGCCCCTCCCCGAGGCCACATGCAATTAAGGTTAACTGCACGTAACAGGCAGTGGGACCACCTGTGCATTCAGGCGAGCATCTCTGGACCTTCCCCATTCCTGCACGAGGAGTGGAGACCATCAACAGGCCCAGCTGGGAAAACCCTTTTGCATGGGTGCAGCCGAACTCCCCAAGATGGTTGGTGGTTGCTTGGCTTGGAGAACAGTCATACACAACAGGTTGTGCCTTGCCCTACAAACCCAAGCAAGGTTATGTCAAGTGTTCTCTAAGACCCCTTGTTGGGGGATAGGCTGGCTCTCCTAGCTGAGATAGGGAAAGAAAAGAAGAGTGAAATAGACTTTGAGTAAATTGTGTGAGATAAAGGTGTCTGCAAGGGAAAGAAGCTGAAGGTTCAGCCCTAGGATGCTCCTCCACGGAGACAAAGCTTAGTCTGAGCTTACTGCCTACTGCCTTAGCTTCCCCTGACAGTTTCTGAGAGCCCATTTGATGGGTACAGCCCTTGAATCCTAGAACTCACAAGCAGAGGTGGACAAATATCTGAGTTCCAGGCTAGCCTGGTCTACAGAGCAAGGTCCAGGACAGCCAGGGCTATACAGAGAAACCTTGTCTTGAAAAACAAAACAAAATCTATCTATCTATCCATCTGTCTGTCCCTCCCTCCATCTGTCCCTTCCTCCATCTGTCCATCCATCCATCCATCCATCCATCCATCCATCCATCCATCCATCCATCCATCCATCGCTATTTAATTCTTTTACTTTGGCTTGCTTTAACACTTAATAACCTTACTCATCCAAGACAGTGTGCATGGCTGTCACAGATCATCCTCGACCATTCAGAAACATCCCATGATTTTCCCAGAACCTAACCTCAAACCCTGAGGAGCATCTGTGGCAGTGGCCTCCTGAGTTACAGTCGTCACAGCCTGGCTGACTTCAGAGCTGAGCTGCGATGCTTACCATTTGGTACCTGAGTTATTTTGATTAATTTTGGCAATCTTCAGCTCATTTGTTTATGATTATTAATTACTCAAATAAAACTGCTACTGGTCCCCCTCGTGGGTTCTCTTTATTGTTTCTTTTCTTTTCCTTTTTTTTTTTTTTTTTTAAAGATGATAGTTTCACTAATTGCTTCAGACAAGCACGTCTCTGTCCACACCTGTTCCGTGACATGATAAATTGTCCAGGTGTTAAGTGGCTGGTTGTTCTAACTTCAGCTGCCATACCAGTTTCAAGGTTTGTTTGTTTTCACTGAAAATACCCAACAGTTTTTTTTAATCAAGATTTCTGATGATAAATAGTTTTACAAACACCTCCATAAAATACAGCAGGCCTGCCAGAAAATCAAATTCCTACTGCAATCTACCTCAATAGAGGCTTGCTACAAAGTATCAGAACAAAATCCAAGGGTAACACTGACATTGTCACCGTGTTCTAATAATCTGTTTAGGAGTCTGTTCCCATCCCGTGCCAAGCAGCTGGGCAGGAAGTGCACATCTTATTCTTTTCTGACTGGCAGAGTAGAT
Source organism: Montemys delectorum (assembly GCA_019843815.1). Classification (NCBI taxonomy): domain Eukaryota; kingdom Metazoa; phylum Chordata; class Mammalia; order Rodentia; family Muridae; genus Montemys; species Montemys delectorum. The sequence goes on along the minus strand of JADRCD010200316.1, from coordinate 3,042 downwards.
GGTGGGTGTAAACACTGAAGACATATGTAATTCCTGTGTTTTTTAAAGAAGCCAAAATTCCCAAATTATCACTACAGACCATGGCCTGGGAACACAAGTTCAGGTGCCTCAAATGATGTGTTCCAACAGGGTAGTGGTTTCATGAACTTTCTACAGTTGGAGTATCAATACAAAGTCATAAATCAAGGCATATTTATTTATTTACATCCCAAATGCTGCCCCATAGGGTTCCTCCCCATATCCCCCTTCCCTTTACCTCTGAAGGTGCCTCCACCCCTGGAAATACTGTGGTGGGGACATGAGCAAGGCAAGGGAAGCTCCACTCTGGGTTTTAGATGCTGTGTGATTGACATTCACAGCTTTTGGATTGGTGGGAGCTAGTGGTCTGCTAAGAATACGCCCCAGAGGTTTATATCTAAGATGGTATATCCAAAGGATGTTAAATCAGATACAGAGGTGAGCAGTGAATGGCTGTCAAGGAGACTAAAGATGGCCCAAGATAATTAGGCTCTGGATCCACAACATTCCAACTCTCCACAATCAGGAGGTTCTAATCAGTCCTTATAGAATCTTCAGCATGGGTGTGACTTTTTTCCCTCCTGGGAACTTCACCCCACAGTTCAAATGTAATAATTACAGTGGAGGAATGAGAACTAACCATGCTGATCCAGCACAGGCAGCGTTCGTTTCAAATTCTAACACCATTGTTTACTTTTCAGAAAGGCTCAGCGTAGCATAGTGGGGATGAAAAGCAAAAAGCCTAGCCTTGAGCCTCAGTTCCTGCTATTGACTACTGTGTGACCTTGGTCAAGTTCCTTAACCTCTCTGAGTGTCCAGTACAGTTTGTAATTAGAGATGATACTAATGTCCACCTCTTAGGGTTGCTGTAAGCATCAAATGATTTATAGCAACTTCGATAATTCATTTGAGTAAAAATGGAAATTTAATATTTAATACATTTCAAATGCAAACACATATAAACCTATTACTAAAGTGAAGTGAAAATATTAATCTATGGAACAGTCATTAAGCAAAGATCATTCTTTTATGTATTATCTATTTACAGTTGATAGAAATAAAGTATTATAATAGCCAATTTAGTGCTAGATAAAATTGACTAAAACTGAACTAATAGTGGAAAATTAAATGTGAAATAGTTTTTGATCTTTTAAAGAATGCTGTGGGCTTAAAAAGCCCCCAAATGATAATAGTGTCATTTTCTTTGAAACTCCAGAGCCAGTTTTGCAGAAAAATCCAATCATTGGAAAGTTCTGGTCCTTGAGTGGCAAGATGTTTAAAATTCCTCTCACTTCCAGTAATCCCATCCCTTAATAGACAACATGTAACAGCCTCCCATAGAGATGCAGAGCCCTAGACCCCTAGCAGGTCTCTCTTAGAAGGATACTAAGCTAGACTAGAACCCCAGACCCCTAGCAGGTCTCTCTTAGAAGGATACTAAGCTAGAATCCGGTCCTTTCTGGCATGTTGCTGTCAAGCTTTGGTTTCTCGTGGATTCCATTGCAGGATCTCTCACAGTGTGGATCCTGCTGCCTTCCTATTCTACTGTTGTAGAAGAAGTTTGCTCAGTCCTTTCTCTGGGCCAAATGCAGCTAGCCTGCCTGTCTTCACAAATAAAGTTTTATTGGAACCCATCGAAACTCCCTCTTTTGCATATCATCTATGGCTACTCTTGCAACAAAATGGCAGAAGTGAATAGTGGCAGCAGAGTCTACTTCTCCTGCCCTGTCATAAATAAAAGCCAATACTCTCAGAGCCATTAAGGAAAATGTTTGGCCATTACTAGGCCTCAGATCTGGGTTTCCAGGGGACACCGAGATGGATTGTGATGGCTCAGCAGCTAAGAGCACTGACTGCTCTTCCAGAGGTCCTGAGTTCAATTCTCAGCAACCACATGGTGGCTCACAACCATCTGTAATGAGATCTGATGCCCTCTTGTGGTATGTCTGAAGAGATTGTCTTCACATGTACTCATATACCTAAAATAAATCTTTTTTTTAAAAAAGGTCATTAGAAGAGTTATAAATGTCATGAGCAGACAGACAAATAGAGATGTCTTCAAAAAATTAATGTAATAATGGCAATCTCTCATTTAAAGATTAAGCTTCATGTTGGGTAACTTTTCCTGGGAGAGGTCAGAGAGCAAATCTTGGAAGTTGGTTCTCTCTATCCACCCTGTGGGTCATGGGGATTGGACTCAGATTGTCAAGCTCTGTGGCAAGTGCCTCAACCTACTGGGCGATTTTGCCTATCTCCTTTCATGAAGTAATGATCTTCATGATTTGGAGGGCTCATGATGAGTAACCACAGTCACAATGGCAAAGATGGTTGTGTTGTCATTACTCAGAGGACAGCACCCCACAGCATCCCATGAAGACAGAGTGATGTCTATTATTGTCACTATCACTCCCAGAATTTGATAGGATACTGGCACGCAGTAGGCAATACTGGCATACAGTAGGTGGTAAATAAATGAATGCTGATTAAATGATTCTACTATCTAAAATAATTTGGGAGAACATGGCAAACTGTGGGTTGAATCTCCATTTCTATATACAATGGCAAAAAATATTCACTATAATGACTAGACCCCGAGATGTGCCAAACGAATGACAGAAACGGTGTGAAACCCGCCACACCTCCTTTTCAGAACCCTGCAGAGCCTCTTTCCTGAGGGAGCAGGCTTATAAATGTACAACATTAGTAGGGCATGCACTCTCTCTGGGGCACACGCTTAGGAAGAGAATACTTCATGCTGGTGAAGCCATTTTCCCCAGTTCCTGGCCCCCGACTCTTAGCAGCAGGCTGCATTTTTGTGAGTCCTTGCCAATCATGTGTCTTTCAGAAGAGAGCAGCAGAGAAGTCAGCATCCTTCCTGGGGAGTATACTGAGTTTTCATTCGTTTGCTTGTTGAACCATGGCTGTGCCTTGGAATTGCCCAGAAAACCGATAAACCACAAGGAGTGGGCTGTAGCCTCAGAGGGTCTGGTTTAATTGGACCAGGTATTTCTGTGAAAGTTTGCT